>OX393549.1:63354765-63624765 GCA_947650365.1 Chamaelirium japonicum | reverse complement strand
CTATTATTGTGCCCGCCACAGTAACAGCTGCGGTCGGTGGGAGGGGTGAATACTGATCGTTGGATCGGTTGATCGGACGGCTGTGGCTTAGTTTCGCAAATAAGGGGGTTTCACATCTTAACCGGGTTTCGCAATAGATCACTCCTCTCTCTCTTTCTCTCTCTCTCTCTCTCTCTCTCTCTCTCTCTCTCTCTATATATATATATATATATATATATATATATATATATATATATATATATATATATATATATATATATATATATATATATATATATATATATATATATATAGTAGTGATACCTTGTGGCCGGGGTTAACGTGCGGCGAGCCGGGGGGTGTACGGACCATCTGATCGGCAAATCCGACGATCGGGACTCACCCGGACCACCGAAAAGTGGCTGTTATTGTGGCGGCCACAGTAATAGCGATTTGGTGTGGTCCGGATGAATCCTATCGATCCGGACCACACCAAATCGCTGTTACTGTGGCCGCCACAGTAATAGCCACTTTTCGGTGGTCCAGGTGAATCCTGATCGTCGGATCTGCCGATCAGATGGTCCGTACACCCCCCGGCTCGCCGCACGTTACCCCGACCGCAGTGTATCATTACTCTCTCTCTCTCTGTATATATATACATATATATATATATATATATATATATATATATATATATATATATATATATATATATATATATATATATATATATATATATATATATATATATATATATATATATATATATATATATATATATATATATATATATATATATATATATATATATATATATAGGGGCATGCTATAATACGGCATGCGGTATGTGTGGCAGTGCACCGCAGGAGTCTGATGCACGTGTTGGGTGTATCGCATACACGCAACGGTGCATCAGACGGCTGCAGTACGGTGCCGCACTTACCGCATGCCGCATTATAGCATTTCCCTATATATATATATATATATATATATATATATATATATATATATATATATATATATATATATATATATATATGGGTCAGGATCGGATGACCATCAAAATTTTGACCCATTAATAACCCAGCACCCTTTGAGGCACCTAGAGGTTTTAGAATGGGCTGATTTTTTGTAGACATGTTGTCTATGATATGTTGATCCCTCACAAAAAATCAGCCCATTCTAAAACCTCTAGGTGCATCAAAGGGTGCTCTTCAAATCAACGGTTAAAATTGACAGTCAAAAACCGTTGATTTGAAGTGCGCATTTGATGCACCTAGAGGTTTTAGAATGAGCTGATTTTTTGTGAGGATGATCAACATACCATAGACAACATCCCTACAAAAAATCAGCCCATTCTATAACCTCTAAGTGTCTCAAAGGGTGATGGGTTATTAATGGGTCAAAATTTGCTGGGTCATCCGATCCTGACCCTATATATATATATATATATATATATATATATATATATATATATATATATAGGCGGGGAGCCTGCACCCGAGGTGCAGCATTCTCTCTTGTTTACCTACCTAAAGGTTTTGGAATTTGATGAAATTTGGTGAGGGTTTTGTCTAGGGTAAGATGATCATCCTCACAAATTTTCATCAATTTCCAAAACTTCTAGGGGAGTCAAATGGTCGAAGCAAAATATGCAGATTTTAACGGTGACTGCGGATGGCTGATTTTGCTTCGACCATTTGACCCCCGTAGAAGTTTTGGAATTTTATGTAAATTGGTGATGATTATCATCTTACCCTAGACAACACCCTCACCAAATTTCATCAAATTCCAAAACTTCTATGTAGGTAAAACAATGCCTGAGGTGCAGCAATGACGCTGCACCTCAGGTCCAGCATCCCTTTTCCTATATATATATATATATATATATATATATATATATATATATATATATATATATATATATATATATATATATATATATATATATATATATATATATATATAGGGGTATGCTATAATGCGGCATGCACCGCTGCGTGCAGCACACTCATGCAGCGGGTGCATCAGACAGCTGCGGTGCGACACCGCACGCACCGCACGCCGTATTTTATCATTCCTCTCTCTCTCTCTATATATAGCCAAAACTTCTAAGTAGGTAAAACAATGCCTGAGGTGCAGCAACGACGCTGCACCTCAGGTTATATATATATATATATATATATATATATATATATATATATATATATATATATATATATATATATATATATATATATATATATATATATATATATATATATATATATATATATATATATATATATATATATATATATATATATATATATATATATATATATATATATATACACGGTAGCAATCTATTGAGATATGAGATAACTTTGAGAAACCTATCTAGAGGTTTTAGAATTTGATGAAAATTGGTGGACATGCTCTCTATGGCAAGTTGATCATCCTCACAAAAAATATGGATTAGCTGCCCTCCCATCTTCATCATATTGAATTGCATAGAAGAAATGTGGATTCTCGGCTTGCTTCTTTTTAAAGAAAGTAAGAACTGACTGTGCATCTCCACCTTCTAGCTCCCTGTGTCTCATGTTTCTTAAGTGATTATAGCAATCTCTATTATCAAAACCTATATGGGCGCCGCAGAGAATTGATGAAACTTTTCCAACTTGCAAGTTTTCCCTATGGAATGTTTCAATCAAATCCTTTGCTGCTTTAGGCATGCGTCTATTTTATTTCATTTTCATTCTCCTGCCCGGAGTAATAACTTTATGGTTATGATCATCATTGAAAATTGATACTTTCCATTTTCCAGTCCATTTGTCATGCAAAATGAGCAAACTTGCTTTGCATCCACCTTTCACAGTTGAGCAATTTCTTCCTCTTTTCTTGAAATTGTCTTCCTCATATGTTGGTCTCTTATTAATCTCTTCCTTGACCTTTTCTTCTTCTACCTTGGAGGTGACTTTACCTTGATGTGCACATACAAACTGTTTAATAGTCACCTCATGAGCGTGACCGCGTCTTGCCTGAAGATCGTGTACGAATCCAAAATCCTTCTTGTCGACCATATTCTTCATAATAGTTCTTTGCTTCTTCTATTGTTTCAAATAACATCCCCACATACGGTGATTTTACTTTTTCAATAGCTTTCTGTGGAGTTTCGGAGGTGCCTAACTCTTCAACATCATCTAACGCTCCTTCCCCATCAGATCGTGTGGTGGTTGCCTCGAAGTCTCCCATCTCTTCCATTATGGAATCTTCAAAGTCTTCCACACAAGCTATTACCTGGGCATACAGATATGCCACACAAATTAAACAAGTAGAGATTGTAGGGCTTTGATTTCAAAGTAATCAACATATATACTAAACAAACTTCTAAACATTAATAAACAAGTTAATACAGCAGAATCTCTTATCACATATTAACGTTGTAATTAAAGTAATAATTAAGGAATGAGAAAGTAAAACCAATTTTGTACAAAAACAAGGCAAACGGTGGAAAAGTGACAGGCAACACATTCCACTCTTCACCAAGAGGAATCCTATTCCACAGCTTAGCATTCTATTTACACTTCCTTAGTTGAAACTTCCTTAGTTAACGTTCTTTATCCTAATAAAGTTGGGTGGTTTTAAGAGGGCACGGGAATCGTAACATTCGAAAACATCAAACAATATCGAACGTGCTTTCTTTAAGGCGCGATTAATTTGCTGCCACATTGACAGAATTTGTCGATGGAATTATCACAAATCAGCTTTCGGGATACAACAAGGCCCACCTAGCTAGCTACATCAAAACTTAATTGCCTTGCTTTGGTCCCCCATTGACAAAATGGCCATTAATGGTGCAGAGAGCACTACATATGACCTTCCAAGCTCAGTGTGACAGTACTTCAGTCACAACAAGATCTGGACATGGCTGACGCTGCGTCGATCGCGAGGTGAAAGAGGGCTTTGCGAGAGCTGTTAATGAGGAGAAAGACGTGAAGGGGCTCGGGGGCTACACCTCTTGGTCCGGTGTCGATGGGGCTGCCGGTGAGCCGCAGATCTTGGTCCGGTGGCGATGGGGGCCGTGAGGGAGCCGGCTCGGGGGCTGCAGATCGTGGCCCGGTGGCGATGAGGGCAGCCAGAGGGCACCTCTTGGTCCGGTGTCGATGGGGCTGTCGGTGAGCCGTGGATCGCAGGGTGAAAGAGGAGCGGTGGCTGGAGCTGTGAATGGGGCTGCCGGTGAATAGGGCTGCCGGTGAATGGGGCGGCTGTGAATGGGGCTGCCGATCGGGGCCCGGTGGCGATGAGGGCAGCAGGGTGAAAGAGGAGCGGTGGCTGGAGCTGTGATTGGGGCTGCCGATGGGGCTGCCGGTGAATGGGGCTGCCGATCGTGGCGATGGGGCTACCGGTGAGCCAGCCGTGGATCGCAGGGTGAAAGAGGAGCGGTGGCTAGAGCTGTGAATGGAGAGAAAAGGCTGGATCGCAGGGTTAAAGAGGGCCAACAACACACTATTCAGCCACCGCTGGATCACAATCGATCCGACGATGGCTGAACAATGTAAAAAATTAAGTGCATAATCGGTGTCTCTCGAACTGCTCTCATATATATATATATATATATATATATATATATATATATATATATATATATATATATATATATATATGTGAAGAAGATGTAAATTGTTGCCATAATAGGATGGAAAATCAGTGCTGCCATGAATTGGCAGACTTGAAGTGGAGAAGGAAAAATGAGTCGACACAAAGCCAAGCATGGAAGTGGGACTGGGGATAGATTTTTGTTTTGTTTTTTTTTGTTTTTTTAATACATGTTACACCGTCACACAAGACAAAGAGCATCCAACCCAGGCCACAAAGGAGAGGTGCCACCAAGCAGCAGCGGTGGAAGTGGAAGTGGGGGGATCTTGCAAGTTGGCAAGAGAAGAGAGCCCCTTTGCCCCACCCCCACTCCCAACCCCACCCCCATCCGTCCACCAAAGTCAAAACAGCAGGAAAAACACCCATCCACATAAAAGCATGTGCGACCGAACAGCTTTCTTGTTCGGAAAGAAATGAAAGAGAGGAGATTCCTTTTTGACTCGGATGCTTATGGTTGAAAAAACCAAGAGACTCCTCCTCCTTAATATTTTAACAGCCCTCAACAGCAGCCTGGCAGACATTAGTATTATATACCCCCACATCCTGATTGTGATTTTAAGAATACATACCAAGGGGGGGGGGAGGGAGGGAGGTAGGGAGTCTTCAAAACCCATTTGATTTGATTTGATTTGATTTGATTTTTTGGTTTGATGGGGCTCTGTTTTATACAAAACCCAGCACCGAGCTGAGAGAGAAAGATAGTTATCGCATCAACCCTCTGGCCCCATGTATGTGTATGAAACTGATTACCAATTAAGCCATAGAATCAATCAACAAGATTATTCCGTATTGCATTGCACGCACACATCCTCTCACGACCGGTTTTGACAGGGCATGGAATTCTGTTGTTAATTGTGTGGGGGATAATCTTCGTGCCGACCCGAAGACCTCGCCTCACCAGTCAATTGGAGTTGAAATGGAAGATCGTTGTTTGATCTGTTGTTGTGGATGTCGTTCTCAATACTTAAACAGAGAAATGCATTCAGAGAGTAGACACAAGAGGTGATATCGGAGTTCAGCCGAAGCCTACGTCTCCGTGCTATAGGGAGCAACCCGAATTCACTAACACTTATGTTGAAGTGATCTCGACAGGCCGAGTATCACTAGGAACACTCTGATCTCTTCGAAGGAGAGAAGAAGATCAAAGAGAGACGATAGATGGGGAGCTGAGAGATTCCAGAGCTCTGGATTCTGAAAATCAGATCTCGGAAGTGGAAAATGGATCTCGGATTCTTTTACACTCGAAGGCTCTGCTATTTATAGGATTCTCTGGTGGTAAATGACGGTTTCTGCTACAGCATCTGTGGATCCTCCAGGTAAAGCTGGCGGGCCCCGCTACCATCTTCTGGGGGATTCCACAGGCTCTTGGTCCCACCATGCAGGGCCGGTGGGTCCCGCGATAGTCCTCGTGGGCCCACCAGGCAAGGCCGGTGGGTCCCGTGGTGGTCCTCGCGGGCCCACCAGGCAGGGCCGGTGGGTCCCGCGGTGGTCCTCGTGGGCCCACCAGGCAGGGCCGGTGGGTCCCGCGGTGGTCCTAGTGGGCGCACCAGGCAGGGCCGGTGGGTCCCGTGATAGTTGGTAAACTTCTGCCAAAATTTGCACCCACAGTTACCCCCTCCAAGTTAGCTAGAGTTCGTTCTGGCTGGCTTGGATTTGGTGCAAAAAACAACAACCCCCTGTCGAAAAAGGCACGAAGAAACTTGTCGAATGTTAGCATAAAAAAAAGACTGATCGGTCAATTTTGACCGATCGGTCAAGTTTGACCGATCGGTCAAATTCAACCGGTCAAGGATTGGGTGATCGGTCAAAAAAACATGGTTTTTTGACCGATCCAGTTGAAAATTGACCGATCGGTTGATTTTGACCGATTGGTCAAGTTTGACCGATCGGCTAAAATCAACCGATCAAGGTTTGGGTGATCGGCAAAAAACACAGGTTTTTTGCCAGATCGAGTAGAAAATCGACCGATCGATTGATTTTGACCGATCGGTCAAGTTTGACCGATCGACTAAAATCAGCCGGTCAAGGTTCGGGTGATCGGCAAAAAACCTAAGTTTTTTGCCAGATCCAGTAGAAAATCGACCGATCGGTTGATTTTGACCGATCGGTCAAGTTTGACCGATCGGCTAAAATCAGCCGGTCAAGGTTCGGGTGATCGACAAAAAACCTAAGTTTTTTGCCAGATCTAGTAGAAAATCGACCGATCGGTTGATTTTGACCAATCGGTCAAGTTTGACCGATCGGCTAAAATAAGCCGGTCAAGGTTCGGGTGATCGGCAAAAAACCTAAGTTTTTTGCCAGATCCAGTAGAAAATCGACTGATCGGTTGATTTTGACCGATCAGTCAAGTTTGACCGATCGGCTAAAATCAGCCGGTCAAGGTTCGGGTGATCGGCAAAAAACCTAAGTTTTTTGCCAGATCCAGTAGAAAATCGATCGATCGGTTGATTTTGACCGATCGGTCAAGTTTAACCGATCGGCTAAAATCAGCCGGTCAAGGTTCGGGTGATCGGCAAAAAAATCTAAGTTTTTTACCAGATCCAGTAGAAAATCGACCGATCGGTTGATTTTGACCGATCGGTCAAGTTTAACCGATCGGCTAAAATCAGCCGGTCAAGGTTCGGGTGATCGGCAAAAAACCTAAGTTTTTTCCAGATCCAGTAGAAAATCGACCGATCGGTTGATTTTGATCGATCGGTCAAGGATTGGGTGATCGGTAAAAAACACAAGTTTTTGCCAGATCTAGTAGAAAATTGACCGATCGGTTGATTCTGACCGATCGGTCAAGTTTGACCGATCGGCTAAAATCAGCCGGTCAAGGTTCGGGTGATCGGCAAAAAACCTATGTTTTTTGCCAGATCCAGTAGAAAATCGACCGATCGGTTGATTTTGACCGATCGGTCAAGTTTGACCGATCGGTTAAAATCAACCGGTCAAGGATTGGGTGATCGGCAAAAAACACAAGTTTTTGCCAGATCTAGTAGAAAATTGACCGATTGGTTAATTCTGACCGATCGGTCAAGTTTGACCGATCGGTTAAAATCAGCCTGTCAGGTCAAAGTTTTGAACCTGTACTTTTGAGGAAGTGGTATAGCTTGTTCTCCTCCTTTGATCTTTGGCAGTCTTGAATATCGATGGAGTTCGATTTTTTCTGCTTTGAATCTTTGGTTTGCCTGAATGTGGCTTTGAACCGGCGGTCCGGTTCACTCAGACCGGTGGTTTACTTGGACAGTTGGTTTACGTGGACCGGTAGGTCTGACGCTTCGTCTGGTCCGACGGTTTTGCCTGATTTTGTGCTTGCTATGGATAGATGCCACGTGTACCTACAAAAACACGCGATTTGATATGGTGAAGACACGTGTCTTTTCGATCTGTGCGCCGGTTTACCCTGGGTATATAAGTTTTTCTCGCTGTCATTTTTGCCTCACGTTTTCAGAAAATTTTCGAAGTCTAGAGCTTTTGCTTCCCATCTCCTGTTCTCTGTTTCCTTTCGATCAGTCAAATGGCATCTTCTGGTAATTCGAAGAAGAGTGCAGTTCCTTCCAAGAGGAAGGGCAAGGAGATTGTCGAAGTTTCTTCTACTCTGAAAGGCCGAGGCAAAGGCAAGGCAGAGCTTATTGAGCGTGGTCAATTGGGAAAGAGGCACCAGGGGGTTGGATTTGCTTCAGCACCATCAAGGCCAGAGCAGATCCCCAAGGCAAAGTTTGTTCTCTGCCCGCAGCTGCCTCTGTCAGCGGAACCAGAATTTGGGTATAACATTGGTAGCAAACTTACAGACGTGAAGAGGGAGAAACTGCAGAAGCTGCTAGCATGCTTCATAGAGGGAAAGGCTCGCCCAGCGCTTCCGGGAGTTCTATCAGCTTTCGGTATCGATAGGCGAACAATCTTTGTCTCGTACGCGAGCAAGGAGCAAGTGATGGAAACCATCGTCACCATTGGCCAGCTCAACTGTGGACTGCGCCTTCCATTGCCTCCTTTTGCCGCGAGGTTGCTGAACACCTCCGGTCTCTGCCCTGGGCAGGTTTCGGGGAACGCCTGGAGGATTATCTACACCTTCTGCCGCGTAGAGTCGGACTTCCAGAAGGAACTCAGGGAATGTTATTCCAGCCTCCCTGAAGGTGAAGAAGCCCGGATCGAGCTGGGGTATTTCTTTTATCATTACCGATGGGCCTGGAGGAAGGATAGCCCATTCTACAATCTGACGGGTGTCTCTGCCCTACGGCCGATCATTGACACCATCGGCTCGGACAAGCTCTACACGGATTGGCCGCTATCGGTGTCTGGCGCATGGACTCCTCTGTCTGTACCTGAGGTTCCCCGGTACAAGGTGCACGAAGAGGTAGATATGTACAGTACAGGAGGAGCTCTCTCGTGGCCTTCGGAGCGAGTGGGGGCTGTTGATAATCTTTTTCTGGAGCTGACATGTGGGACTCGGTCATGGAAGCAATTCTCGAATTGCCCGGTCCGACATGGCAATGCTAACCTCCTCCACCGATCGAAGCTTCGTTATGAAGATAACGAGGTCATCTACTCGGATTATGAGGAGGACCCTCAGTCAGGCAAAATTGTTAGAAAACTTCGATTTGAGAAGAAGGCTTACGGAGCTAGGCGCAGCTTGCCCACGGAGGAGAAATTGGTGATACCGAGGGGCCCGGCGAAGAAAAGAAAAATCCCCATCAAGCAGGAGGATGATGAGAAGAAAAAGGAGGAGGAAGATGGAGAAGAGGAAAAGAGAGAGAGGAGGAAGGTGGAGGCGAAGAGGAAGAGAATGAGGGTGGCGATGATGATGGTGATGAAGATGCTGATGACAGCACTGGCAGCGACGGGGGAGAAAATGGAGACGATGTGGATGATGAAGATGACGAAGAAGATGGGAGCAAAGGACATGGGGGTGGCGAGGAAGAAATTCCTCCCACCCCCACTGGTGGTACTGATGAGGACTCACAGCCGATCCTCATAGACGAGGCTAGGGCCCGTAAGATGGAGGGGGTTATGGATGCAACGGGCGATGGCCCTAAAGTGGTTCCTGCTTATCACTTTGGGGATTTGAAGAAGAACCCACTGCGCTTCAAAATCAAGCTATCGGGGAGTGGTGGGGTTGGAAGAAACCCTACACCCCTCGATCAGATACCTCCCGAGGTTCCTCGTCTCGAAGGGGCGACTACAAGTGGGGGTGTGGAGGTTGAACAACCTCCTCCTCCCTCGCACTCGCTGGCCGAGGAGATGGCAGCCCTCGTGGCTGGGCTCAAGCGACCGCAAGGTGAAGGGGAGATCTCGCCTCTCCAAGACATTCCTTCTCCAGCACACCTGGAAAGAGGAAGTCGCGTGGGTGATGAGACTCCCCATCCCCAATCGGAGTCCACCCCCATCAAGGAGAAGTCTACCCCCAAGGGAAAGAGCACCGACCACGGGAAGGGTAAGGAGCCAAGGGTTGAAGCCTCAGGTAATTGTGCTAACTTGCCTTGATTGTCTTGCCTTTGAAGCTTGAAAATATTTTAACACTTTGAACTGCTGCATGGATTGCAGGTACACCTGCTGGCCCGGCTCAGAAGATAAGGAGTTTGGGTGATGTTGATATCAACCACCCCACTGGTGTGATTCGGAAGCTTTGCAACCTTCCGGATGCTCCTTTTGACGAAGCCTTCGATAGGCTTGAAGTAGTGGTATGTGCATCTGCTTGATCAAGTATTTGAATTGTATCTTCAGAATAATTCTAACTCTTTGTCCATCTGCAGAGCTCAGTTGTTTTGAGAATCGCGAGCAAACTCTCCAGGAGGGCAGGAGAACGGGAGGCTGCATCTGAGGTATCCCGTTTGAAAGCTGAACTGGAGGCTGCCCACGAGGAGAGGGATAAGCTGAGGGAGCTTTTGACTTCAAAGAAAAACTCTCTCAAGGCCAAGATCGAGGATCTTCGCAAAGAGAAAGAGGAGAGCAAGGTGTTGAAGAACCGTTGCGAGGCGCAAGGTCACGAACTTGAATCCTTGAAGAATCGGCTCACCAAGATTGAGACCGTGTCTTGTGATCGTGCAATCGAGATCAAGGAGTTGAAAGAACAACTTGCGACCCAACACGCTGCCTTCTCTGCTAAAGAGGAGACCTCCAAGAAGGAGCTAGAGAATGCGCTATCTGAAGTCAAGAGCTACAGAAACACAGCCGAGAAGGCGGTGGAGGCACTTAGGGCCCATGCCAGCAGTGTCCAATCTTCAAAGGCTTCAGTTGCGAGCAAAGCTCGTGCTGGATCCGAGGGAGAGAAGTCACGTGCTCCAAGTGTAGCCAAACCCTGATGTACTTCTACCTTCTCTCTTTGCTGTACTTTGTAAACTTGTGATGAAAAGGGCTCACTCTTGTACTTGGCAATTTTTGATAATAGAAATCTTTTTGGTGTTTGAAAATTGAATGTCTCTTGAGTTGAATGTCTCTGAATATCATGTTCTGGATAGCATTGGAATAGATACAATCTTTTGAATATAAGGGGTCGAGTCGCAACTCAATTACCCAAACTTATTGTAACTTGAAAATTGAACTTGAATTCGTGTAACATTTGAATGTGAGGGGTTGAGTCGCAACTCAAGCACCCAAACCTGTTAGTCGATATCGAAATTGATTGAAATTGAATATTGAAATTGAGGGTCAGTTTAACATTTGCTAGTAAGGGGTTGAGTCGCAACTCTAACACCCAAACTTGTTAAAAGACCTGGTAACTTGAATATGGATAATTTGAAACTGCTTCAGAACTTGAATTGAAAAGCTGAACACTTGCACATTTGAACATTTGAAAGAGAACTTTATTCATCACAGAATTTACATCATGGATAGAATAACTTGAGGTGTCTAGAATTCCAAGCTCGAGGCAATCTATCTCCTTCTGGTGAGATCAGTCTGTAAGAACCTTTGCCTCCTACTGATTCAACGATATATGGACCTTCCCAGTTGGGAGCAAGCTTCCCACTGCTGTGTTCTTTGGTGTTGTAGAAAACTGCTCTGAGAACTAGACTGCCCACTGGGAACTGTCTCTTGTAGACTTTCTCGTCGTAGGCTCGTTTGATCTTCTGTTGGTACTTGGCCACACGAAGGGAAGCTTGGTCTCGTAGTTCTTCAGAGAAGTCTAGATCATTGATCTGAAGCTCTTCGTTGATTCCTTCTTCAACTGCCCTGGTCTTCAGACTACTTGATATGTTTTCTGTTGGGAGTACTGCTTCCGATCCATATGTTAGACAAAAGGGTGAGAACCCTGTTGATCTTCTCGGAGTTGTGCGATACCCCCAAAGAACTTCAGGTAGGACCTGTTCCCACAATCCTTTCTTGTCGTTGAGTTTCTTCTTGAGTATACCAAGAATAACTCTATTTGAGGCTTCAGCTTGACCATTGCATTGAGGATATCTTGGAGTTGAATAGAATAGCTTGATACCATTGTTCAGACAGAACTCTCGGAACTTATCGGAGTCAAATTGAGCTCCATTGTCAGCAACAAGAACTTGAGGTATACCAAACCTTGAGAAGATGTTGTGCCGAATGAATTTGATCACTTCGTCGTCAGTCTCTCGGAAGAGGGGCACAACTTCAACCCATTTGGTGAAGTAATCCATGGCCAGTAGTAGATATTTCTTCTTGCTTGGAGTTGGTGGAAAAGGACCCAAAAAGTCCAACCCCCACTGATGGAAAGGCCATGGACTTGATAGTTGGTGAAGTTCATCCGCAGGGAGATGGATAGCTCGAGCGTGTCGTTGGCATGGCTCGCATCTTTGAACAACTTGTCGAGCATATTTTGCCATTGTAGGCCAGTAGTAACCTTGTAGCTTCGTCTTGGCTTCAAGAGATCTTCCTCCCGAATGATTCCCACAAGCTCCAGAGTGGATATCAATCAGGATTGCCTGTGCTTGCTCGGGATCAAGGCACTTGAGCAATATCCCGTTATGAGATTTGAAATATAGATTTTCTCCTTGAATAGTGTAGCAGGGGAGCTTCCTTTGAAGTCTTCGGGCTTGATTTGGATCTTTCGGCATTTTGCCATGCTTGAAGAATTCGAAGATTGATCGTCTCCAGTCTTCAAGCTCACTTGTAGTAGTGAGGTTCAATGCCCGTTGATCTCCACCCCCAGATCCTTTTGTAGTAGCGAAGATCTGTTGATCGGGGATGGTCTTGGGCACTTCTTGATAATCGATCTGTATTTGCCTTCCTCCTAGTGAGTCTCCAAGAACTGAGGCAGCATTGGCTAAGGCATCTGCTTCTCGGTTCTCTGCTCTTGGGATTTGGATGAATTCAGTATTAGTAAAACGTTGTTGAAGACGTCGTACTAAGGCCAAATAGAGTTGCATTCTTTCTTCATGAGCTGTATACTCTCCATTGATATGCCTTATGATCAACTGGGAGTCGCTGTAGACGATGATTCGATCTACTCCCAGGGATTCAGCCATTTCGAGTCCGGAAATGAGTGCTTCGTATTCGACTTCGTTGTTGGTGGCGTTGAACCCGAGGAGAGTGGCCTTCTGTAGATGATCAAGTTCGGGGGATACTAAGACTATCCCAGTTCCCGAACCGATCGAACTTGAAGCTCCATCAGTGTAAAACTTCCATAGAGGAGTTGCAGCAATAACCTCAAGACTTGAATTAATTTTTGATGTAAGATTGATTGGAGGATTATCCTCATCTTCCAAGCGCATGTCGACATCTTCTTCCCAAGTAATGGGGTCTTCAACTGGAAAGTCAGCTAGAAAATCAGCAACGGCTTGACCTTTGATAGAAGTGCGAGATTCGAACTGAATCCCCAGAGCACTCATTTCGATCACCCATTTGGTCATTCGACCAGCTCGACCAGCTTTGTCAACGATATCTTTGAGCGAGTGTTCTGAAATGACAATGATATGGTGGGAGACGAAGTATGGTTGGAGACGACGCGATGCAGTGAGCAAGGCCAGGATGACCTTCTCAGTTTTTGAGTAGCGAGTTTCAACTGGAAGAAGAGTGTGGCTGATATAATAGACTGGATGCTCGACGCCTTCTCTTCTACTGACTAGGACCGCGCTGATTGCTTGATTGGTCACGGCGAGATAAAGCCACAAGTCTTCTTTTGGAAGTGGAGCAGTCAGGATAGGAGCTTGCACCAGATATCTCTTGACCGCGCTGATTGCAGTCAGTTTTTTAAAAGCTTCTTCGCAAGTTGAACTCCACTCTGAAGTGTCCGCCTTATGTAGTTTGTCGAAGAGTGGTTTACACTTATCAGAGGACTTTGAGATGAATCGATTGAGAGCGGCAAGTCTTCCAGTGAGACGTTGCACTTCCTTCCGATTGGTAGGTGATGGCATGTCGAGGATGGCTCGAATCTGGTCGGGGTTGGCCTCAATACCTCTTCTGGTCACAAGGTGACCCAGAAATTTGCCCGATTGAACTCTAAAAGCGCACTTGGCGGGATTGAGCTTCATGCGATACTTTCGGAGGACTTTAAAAGTTTCTGCCAGATCGGATAGATGCTTTCCACGAGTGGAGCTCTTGGTGAGGAGATCATCGACGTAGACTTCGACGTTGCGACCGATCTGATTTTTGAAAATTTTTGTGACTAACCTTTGATAGGTAGAACCAGCATTTTTAAGGCCGAATGGCATTACATTGTAGCAGTAGAGACATTGGCTAGTCACAAAACATGTCTTCTCTTGATCATCCGGATGAAGCGGAATTTGATTGTATCCAGAGTACCCATCCATGAAAGACAATAGCTCGTGGCCAGCAGTGGCATCGACAAGTCTATCAATCCTTCGCATAGGGAATGGGTCTTTGGGGCAAGCCTTGTTGAGATTGGTAAAGTCGATGCAGACTCTGACCTTCCCGTTCTTCTTTGGAACAGCAACTATGTTAGAGATCCAAGTAGGATACTCTACTTCACGGATGAAGCCTGCTGCGAGTAGCTTGGTGATTTCTTCTTGAACGGCAACTTGC
This sequence comes from Chamaelirium japonicum, assembly GCA_947650365.1. NCBI lineage: Eukaryota > Viridiplantae > Streptophyta > Magnoliopsida > Liliales > Melanthiaceae > Chamaelirium > Chamaelirium japonicum. The sequence continues at coordinate 63,610,218 of OX393549.1, read as the reverse complement.
AGCTCTGGTCGGATGGTGCGTGGCTTTTGCTTGACAGGCTTCACTTCTTCTTTGATCGTAAGTCGGTGACAAGCGTCATCTGGATTGATACCAGGCATGTCTTCGAAACACCAAGCGAAGACGTCGATATTGGACTGGAGGAAGGATACCATGTCTTGCGCTTCTGCATCGCTAAGACCGGTACCAATAAAAGTTTGTCGAGGGAGATCTCCGCTGCCGATATTGATTGGGATGATTTCTTCAATTGAAGGTGATGCTTCCCATTCGATTGGTGGAGGTTCGGTCAGCGGAATCTCCTTTAATTGCTATTTGGAAGAGGGACCAGCTTCATCTCGTGGTCGCTTTGGAGGAGCAATGTTGATCTTTCGATCTGTCTTAGCCGCAGCAGCCTCACAAGACCTTCCAGCTTGTTGATCGCCTCGAATGCAGACGATGCCTTCTCCAGTTGCAAACTTGAGTAGTTGATGATAAGAAGAGGAGATGGCATTGATCTGGTGGAGGAATGGTCGTCCGAGAATGGCGTTGTAGCTAGACGTTCCCTCGATGATCGCAAACCTCACCGAGACTCGAGTCTCTTGGCTGAGGTCGATGGTGAATCTCGACTCACCCACCGTGATGCTTTGTTCGCCGTTGAAACTAGTGATCACAGTTGGAACGACGTCAAGGCTTTGATATTTATGTCCCAGACGTTTGAAGCAGTCTGAGAACATAATGTCGATAGAACTCCCGGTGTCGATGAGGATCCGATTGACGGTGCTTCCGTCGATGATGAGTTTCAAAACCAGGGGGTCTCGATGTTGAGTTTGAACTCCTTGAAGATCAGTGTCGTTGAAGACGATGGACGGCCAAGCAAGACCTTCGATGGGCTTCTCGATCCAGGTATCTTCTTTGTTTGCAGTAGATCGAACATGGAAGATGCGCCGAATCTGCCGATCGACTTCCTTCCCGGTCACTGATTGATTGTGCAATGATCCATGAATGCCAAAGATATTGGCATTCACGGTGAGAGGTGATGGGTTGGAAGAGATCTGATATTCAGCAAGCCTCTTTCCCCTTTGCAGAGGATCGACGTTGATCTTATCCTTCTCTGGTGAATTCATGGAGATGGCCTTCTCTCAGCAAGTCTTCGAGATGAAACTTTAGCCGATAGCACCGATCGGTGGAATGGCCATGGCTTCGATGGAAATCGCAATAAACAGTTTTGTCGGCCGTGAACTTTGTGTTCGGCTGAAGTGGATTGGGCCTTCGAAGGAATTCTTCGTGTTGAATGCGGTCAAGGATCTGTTCAACAGGTAAATTCCACTCGGTGAAAGTGGTCTTCGTCGGAGATCGACGCCCATCATTATTTGATCGTTTGTTGGCTGGAGGGGCTGCTGCCTCAGCGTTGTGAGCTTTGGCAGTATACTTTGGAGCTTCTCTCTCAGTAGGCCTTCTCTTTGACTCTCGCCCTTTTCGAGCGACTTGATCGTCTTCCACCTCAATCTCTCTCTGGATTCGATCAAACATTGCACCCAGAGAGGGAGGGGGATTGCGAATGAAATCGTTGTAGATATGTAGATCAAAGCGGAGGGCGTTCTGGAAAGCCAGCATGATGGCTTCATCATCCAGATGTCTTCCAAAGAGAGCAGCATGCTCGTTGCGAAATCTCCTCGTGAAGCTACGGAGAGTCTCGTCGGCACCCATCCTTAGCTGATAGAGAGAGTCGAGCTTCTTCTCTGGCTTCAGATTGAGCTGATAAGGCTGCACGAATAAGTTAGCCAAAACACCAAACTGGGTGATGGACCCAGCTCGGAGATTGTGATACCAGTCGAGTGACGGCTCATCGAGACTTCCTGCGAAGGTGCGGCAGAGCACGTTGTTTTCTTCTTCGTGCGGCGTTAGTGCTTGCTTGAATGCGAGGATATGGAGAGTCGGATCTCCTCTGATGCAATTGAATTTGGAGAGAGTGGGAGTTCTCCATCCCCTTGGAAATATTGATTCGAATAGACTTCGGTGGAGTGGCCCGGCAGAGGAGTACCCATCTCTACGACCATATCCTCGGACTGGATATAGATCAAGAGGCAGAATTGAGAGGTCTGGTTCAGGCCTCTGAATATCAGCAGGTTGGAGTCGATGGCGAAGGTCCGATCCGAGTCCACGTTGGAGTGGAATGGAAGGGGAGACTCTACTCTTTGGAGGAGCACCTTTCATTTGGTGCTTCCTTGGTATGTTGAGCTTTGAAGGTGACCTCTTATCGCAGTTACGGCCAGAAGACGATTGGGAAGACTCGTCGTCGAGGCTGTCCCAAACACTCTGCTTCCAGGGGGCAGCAGAGGGAGTTGGGTCATGGCGAATCCTCTCGAGGGCAGCAGTGCCCATTGACCTTCGTTGCTCGGAGTGGATTGAATATCGAGGAAGATCGACCCTCTCACTTGTAGAGGGGATAGGTAGAGCGATCCCAGCCTCGGAAGCTGCTTTCTTAAGAGCATCCCTCTCAGCGGTGAGGGTGGCGTTTTGCTTCGCCAATTGGAGGAGTTGGAAATCGACCGCCGAAATTTGATAGGTCGATGGAGAATCTTCAGCAAGAGCGGGGGCTATTTGCCCAATTGACTGTCGTGCAGGGTGAGCGATCGGTCGATCGACTGATCTCCCACTCCCTGAACGAACCCCCATCTCGGGGACAGCAAGGGGCTGTCCGAAGTTGAGCCTTTGACTCATTGAACGAGTCTCGGGACGAGGTTGTTGTTGAGTGTTACTTCCTTCTGGTTGACCCTGGTGCTTCGTCCTTGCCATTCAGAGAGCGAAAGGTGCAACGAGAGTGCCGACGTCCGATCAGTTGTCTGATCAGCCGAGGGGGCGAGGAAGTTTGACTATCAAGATCGGTTGTATGCTCAACCGATCAAGTAGTAGCGGAGAGCTCGACTTTTTGCTCGGATCCCACAGACGGCGTCAAACTGTGGGGGATAATCTTCGTGCCGACCCGAAGACCTCGCCTCACCAGTCAATTGGAGTTGAAATGGAAGATCGTTGTTTGATCTGTTGTTGTGGATGTCGTTCTCAATACTTAAACAGAGAAATGCATTCAGAGAGTAGACACAAGAGGTGATATCGGAGTTCAGCCGAAGCCTACGTCTCCGTGCTATAGGGAGCAACCCGAATTCACTAACATATATGTTGAAGTGATCTCGACAGGCCGAGTATCACTAGGAACACTCTGATCTCTTCGAAGGAGAGAAGAAGATCAAAGAGAGACGATAGGTGGGGAGCTAAGAGATTCCAGAGCTCTGGATTCTGAAAATCAGATCTCGGAAGTGGAAAATGGATCTCGGATCCTTTTACACTCGAAGGCTCTGCTATTTATAGGATTCTCTGGTGGTAAATGGCGGTTTCTGCTGCAGCATCTGGGGATCCTCCAGGTAAAGCTGGCGGGCCCTGCTACCGTCTTCTGAGGGATTCCACAGGCTCTTGGTCCCACCATGCAGGGCCGGTGGGTCCCACGATAGTCCTCGTGGACCCACCAGGCAGGGCCGGTGGGTCCCGTGGTGGTCCTCGTGGGCCCACCAGGCAGGGCCGGTGGGTCCCGCGGTGGTCCTCGTGGGCCCACCAGGCAGGGTCGGTGGGTCCCGCGGGGTCCTCGTGGGCCCACCAGGCAGGGCTGGTTGGTCCCGCGGTGGTCCTAGTGGGCGCACCAGGCAGGGCCGGTGGGTCCCGTGGTTGTTGGTAAACTTCTGCCAAAATTTGCACCCACAAATTGTCTTGGCCTCAGACAAGTGAAAACATCTCTACTATAATATAGATTTAATTTCTAATTAGACCTAAAAAATTAGGTGATATAAAATCTTTTCAACAAGATTAAACCATTTCTATAATGCTAGAAATAAAATGTTATGCTAATTATGCAATGAGTAATAAAGATAGAATTAAACTCTAATGAATATTTATATATTTATCATGCTAGAATTAAAAGATTAAATATTAGATATGTGGTTGTTAGTTGACTATGATCTAGGATTCTTAATTTGTAAAATATAGAAATAAAAATATAGAGAGTTTGGATGGAACCTGTTTGGTCGAAGTGCGCAAGCGCTGTCCTAAAAGTCGATTGCCCCCTACGTGCGGGCCTTCCGGCAACGACTAGTAGAGATACGATGACCCAGCCGATAGGCTCTCCCTCCCGTCGGTACGACTTTGAGAGGGTGTACGGCGAACCCCAACGTAGCTTTCAAGAACCCAGCAGATAGTAAAAATCGAAACACAAATAGAGAATGAAAGAGACCGAGTTTTTGATAGCAAAAGCACAATTTGTTGTGTAAAAATTCTATGGTCTTGAGTCTCTTATATAGGCTCAGCCCAAGATGTGTTGATGACTGCCCATTTATTTGGATTTAATGGGCTTTTAAAGCCCAGTCATTAGATCCCATTTAGTGTAGTCGTTTGTAGCCGTTTATAGCCGTTATACGTTACATGATGATCATTTGTTTTTAAAACATATATAGAAAAAATTTAACAATCCCCCACATGTTTTAAAAACATCAAATATTATAAATATTAAAAATTTAAAATATTAAAATATAAAAGAATTTGCTGGATTCCTTATTGTCACGCCCCAAAAATCTGGAACCGATCCCTGGGATGTGGGTGAGAAAAACCAAGAGGATTTAAGGTTAAGTTGCCTAGTACGGTCGAAACCACCTTAGCAAAGGAAGTGGTCGATAATGATCGCCAACCCAAGTGAATCGACTTGGGGGGTGTTTTGGCCCAATCGGGCATAATGAGGGTCAAGGGTTGCCCGACTGATCAATTGTCAGGTCTGCTACACGTTACTCATTGGCGTCGGCCCTTCGGCCAATGATAATACTACAAGAAAAGGGACGGTGTGCTGTTGCGATTAATCGCACTCGGAGGGGTCAGTCAAGACCGGGGTGGTCGGGGTAGCACCAGCTGCATAGTCACCGGTCTCATGGCTGCGGTAAGAGAAAAGGCAAACGGAGGGCTGGCCTCGCAGTTGGTTCAGGGGGGTCGGGTCATGTCCAATCGAGGTGGTCGAAGCCACCCGCTGCCTGGCTGCTGCCGGCCAAGCCGTCGACAACCATTGCAGCAAAAGGGGTTGTTGGTGGGGCCTGGCTTGGTCGAGTTCGAGCCTTGCTGGTTGCATAGCCACTGGCCCTATGGTCGGTGTCCATGGTCGCTCCGAAGCAAGCCGACAGGGAAGGGGTCGGGCTGGTCTCTAGAGAACAGAATAAAAGAAGGAAGAAAAAAGAAGAACTGGTGAAGGGGCCGACCATTCAGTCGGGGGAGAGTCGTCGGCTTCGGCTAGCTACTCCTCCGGCTGCTCCTCTTCTTGCTCCGATCGTCGAGCACCAAACACCATAGAGAGGTCGAGAGGTCGGAGAACATGCTAGGTTGCTCAGGGGGGAGGGGCTGTCGGCCGCGGCGGGCTACTCCTCCTCCTTGCTCCATTCCGGCCAGTCGGCCTTCTCCGGCGCCAGCAACCTCCACTCTGGCCAACCGTTTCCTCTCCGGCGCCGGCTGCCTCTGCTCCGGCCGGTGGCGCACAGCCGACCAAGGGAGAGGAATCAAGAGAAAGGGAGATAGTGGGATCAGAGAGGGAAGAGAGGGAGATCAGTGTGCCGGACTGAAGGAAGGGGGAAAATCGGGTTAGGGTTTTTTTAAGTTTTGCTCTTTTTTTTTCCTTTCCTTCTCTCTTTTTTTTTTCTTTCTAAGACCGGTCGTTACATCCTACCCACCTTAATAGAATTTTCGTCCTGAAAATTAAATAACACTAACTCGAGGATGAAACTCTACCGACGCCTACTACCGAGCAAAGAAAGTGTAGAACAAGAGAAAGTCAACTATGACGGATACGAATATCATTACTAACACTGCCAAGTAGCAAGATAAGCCACTGAAACAAATCTTACCAGAAGAAACACTGACCATCTATCACTCACATTTCCAATCTCTCAATTGTTAGTGCCGATACAAAAAGGTATATCCATATATGAGCGCCCATACACCCATATAAAATTTTATACTTCCGGTATCAACACTACAATCACAGAATTGTATACTACACATATGTGCCCATACACATATGCTTAAGTATACATTTCAAAATGATTTGACAAAGGAGATGACTCAACTAGTACGCCTAACGTGTATCTACCACTAGACTAAATTCCTATAAGGTTTCTATAGAACCAACACCTCAACAAACCGAACTACCACTATACTATTCTGCTAACCTCAAAGGAATAACAATTCCAAGAACAAGAGTCAAATTTGCAAACATACCAGTATGTCTGTGTAAAGAAATACTAACACCAAACAAGAGGGAGCAACGAACTGTACCACAATTATACAACGAAAAAAGGGGGAGCAACGAGCAGAGAACACTGATGCACAAGGACACCGAAGTAGAACTAACCACACCCAACCTAAACAAGGCAAATCAAGATAAGACTAATAATTTGAGGAAAAAGTCTAAACCAATCTTACAAGGGCTGGGCGACCAAGGAGAAATTAGGAAACTATAATTGACTTAGAATTAACACAGTTAAGTTGGAAAACAACCCAGAATGAACTAAAAAAAACCACAAGGAAGTCAGAAAGTATCGTGTGCCTGAACCAACATTGAAGCAAATCGAAATCACTAAACTATGGAACATATCATATCAATAGTTATCCACTAAATGAAAATATTTCAAAACCGAACAAACAAAGAACAGTTTGAGTAAGGTCAAAAATGATTTTTAATAATTCAGACAATCCAAAATATGTCGAAAGCTATTGGTAAGAAATATGGTAACCCGACAATCATAGAAAGCAACAACTAAGAGATAAACACAGTCGGGTGTAAAAGGATGCACCTAAAAATTATTAAGAGTGATAAATCGTGTCAAAAATTGATGAAGAAATACTAATTGGTAATGATACTCAAGGGAGGATCGAAAGATGAGATAAAAGCTAAGGAACTCTCTGGAAAAAAAAACACCAAACCAACCAAAAACTATTCTACAGTCAAAACTGATTATCTCAAATTTTAACAAGTTGAAAAAGGAAAAATCTACGGGAATCCACAAAACTTATATCCATGAAAAGAAAAAAAAACTATAAACTAATAATACTAAGAGACAACTGCAAAAGGATTCAAATGAATCAATTGAAATCTGAAAGTATATCGAAAAATAGATTTGGTAACTCAAGTCGAGATCTAATAATCAAGAGAAATATAAGGTATGGAGAATACATAATACATTATATACTAGAGCATTAGATCAAAGCCCTCATACGATCAAAACACTCTCTTAATTTATATTAATCCATATAAGGTAATTAAAAAAAACAAGAGCTTGTAGCCACAATAGAAATTGCAACTAACACCAATATCTGAGAAAAATGCAACTAGTGAGCACTCTGACAATAATACATTAAGATAACAAGGTAGTTTAAAAGTTCGAATAATAGGTATTACTTGGTAGGACAACCTAGAACCAAACATTCAACATCATGAACCCAACCTCGAGAATCGATCCTATATAAAGGGAGAAAAACTTAGAACCTCATGAAGAGTCACTACTATTGGAACGACTCGAGACACCCAAGAACATAAAATATGAATCGGAAGGGATGCATCACCCAAACCCACATGGAAATAAGAAAAGTTCTAATATCTAATTATGCTCTATAAAAACCTTACATTAGAAAATATAAGCCTCAAATGAATGACATCGAAAGACATACATTAGCATCCTAAGTCTAAATACTATGATATCGACCTAGGAACATGTCTTCATACTCCGAGAAGAGAGAAATAGAACCAAAGATGGACTCCTAGACATAAGATTAGAATAATAGAGATCATGAACCATATTATGATACCACCTCTAGTATTAGCCATCATCAATACGACTACCCATTAGAAAATCACTATAAGGTCTAAACTTCTACTCCAACAATTCTAATCCCTAGAACCATATCCCTAGGCTCTGATACCAGAAATCTGGAATCGATGCCTGGGGTGTGAGGTGAGGAAAACCAAGAGGATTTAGGGTTAAGTTGCCTAGTACGGTCAGAACCACCTTAGCAAAGAAAGTGGTCAATAATGGTCGCCAACCCAAGTGAGTCGACTTGGGGGGTGTTTTGGCCCAATCGGGCACAATGAGGGTCAAGGGTTGCCCGACTGATCAATCGTCAGGTCTACTACACGTTACTCATTGGCGTCGGCCCTTTGGCCAATGGCAATACTACAAGAAAAGGGACGGTGTGCTGTTGCGATTAATCGCACTCGGAGGTGTCGGTCAAGACCGGGGTGGTCGGGGTAGCGCCAGCTGCATAGTCGCCGGTCTCATGGCTACGGTAAGGGAAAAGGCAAACGGAGGGCTGGCCTCGTAGTTGGTTTAGGGGGGTCAGGTCATGTCCATCGAGGTGGTCGAAGCCACCCGCTGCCTGGCTGCGGTCGGCCAAGCCGTCGACAACCATCACAGCAAAAGGGGTTATTGGTGGGGCCTGGCTTGGTCGAGTTCGAGCCTTGCTGGCTGCATAGCCACTGGCCCTATAGTCGGTGTCCATGGTCGTTCTGAAACAAGCCGACAGGGAAGGGGTCAGGCTGGTCTCTAGAGAACAGAATGAAAGAAGGAAGAAAAAAGAAGAACTGGTGAATGGGCCGACTGTTCAGTCGGGGGAGAGTCGTCGGCTTCGGCTGGCTACTCCTCCGGCTGCTCCTCTTTTTGCTCCGATCGTCGAGCACCAAACACCATAGAGAGGTCGAGAGGTCGGAGAACGTGCTAGGTTGCTCAGGGGGGAGGGGCTGTCGGCCGCGGCGGGCTACTCCTCTTCCTTGCTCCATTTCGGCTAGTTGGCCTTCTCCGGCGCCAGCAACCTCCACTCCGGTCGACCGTTTCCTCTCCGGTGCCGGCTGCCTCTGCTCCGGCCGATGGCGCACAGCCCACCAAGGGAGAGGAATCAAGAGAAAGGGAGATAGTGGGATCAGAGATGGAAGAGAGGGAGATCAGTGTGCCGGACTGAAGGAAGGGGGGAAATCGGGTTAGGGTTTTTTTATTTTTTTTATTTTCCTTTCCTTCTCTTTTTTTTTTTTCTTTCTAAGACTGGTCGTTACACTTATACTATATAATGGGTGTAGGTACCTCTCGGTTTGAACCTCCACTTAGTAAAAATTATATCCGTCTGTAGTACCTTGGTGGACTATGCCTTGAACCAGGACCATAGTTCAGACTTTTATAAGATTCACACATAGTATAACTAATTTAGGGTTCTAGACGGGTTGCGCTATTTAGGCCATGCGCAAGTATCTTTCATGTATTTTTTAGAGTATCGCCCAATACTCATTGTTGCGGCCACACAACTACACATATAGGTGAGTCCTTATAAGGATGAGAGCAAGGTAGCATCTTGCCTCATGGATCTTGGACTTATTAAGAGTAAAAACTCATCCTAATCCCTTGCTTTTATGAGCACTGGCGCCCTAGGGATGGGAGGAGAGATCAGTGCTCTTCATAGTCACCTATACGGTTTGTTTCTATCCATTGAACCTCCGTATGGTTGGGTTGCTACCGTGGTGATCTTTCTTATGGGCTTAAACCTATCCCCCTCGACGCTTCTAGAACCATTGTTCTAAATAAGCCTTCAGTTAATTGATCGGCCAAATTCTTTTTCGATCTTATAAAACTTAAGGCAATCATATGATTTTTTATTTTATATCTCAATGACTTATGTCTTACTTTAAAATGACGATTCATTTTTACGTCTTTATTTTCTTGTTTGTATTTGTCTATAGCAGATCTACAGTCACAATGTATAGAAATAGCTGGTAAGGGTTTGTCTACTAAAGGTATATCTATTAGTAAATCCCTAAGCCACTCAGCTTCAGTACAGGCAGTATCGAAAGCAATCATTTCAGACTCCATAATACTTCTAGCTATTACAGTCTGCTTTGATGATTTTCAAGATATTACTGCTCTCTTAGGAGGAATACATACCTTGTAGTTGACTTCACATCTAGTGAGTCACTAATCCAATTGGCATCGCTATAACCCTCTAGAACAGCTAGATAGCCACTAAATCATAGTCTATAGGAGATTGTACCTTTAAAGTATCTAAGGATCCTCTCTAAAGCATTCCAATGTTCAACACTTGGATTATTAGTGTATCTGCTAAGTCTATTTACCGCATGTGCTATATCAGGCCTTGTATAATTGGTTAGGAATCCTAGAGATCCTATAATTTGTACATATTCCTTTTATAGTGCAGGGAATCCTTGATTTTTCTTTAGATATATGTTAGCATCGAATGGTGTCGACATAGGACTACAATCAAAGTAATAAAACTTTCTCAAAATTTGCTCTACGTAGTGTTCTTATGACAAGATTAATCCCTCGGGTTTTCTAATAATCTTGGTGTTAAGAATAATATCCGCTTGTCCTAAATCATTCATATCAAAATTTTGAGATAAAAATGTTTTAACCTCATTTATACATATTCGTGCCAAAAATCAATATATCATCTACGTATAGACATAGGATAACCTTTTCATTTTTCTTTACTTTATAGTATATGCATTCGTCCATTTTATTTATCTCAAATCCAAAAGAGAGAATAGTTCTATCAAATTTTTCATGCCATTGTTTAGGAGCTTGCTTAAGTCCATACAGTGATCTGATTAATTTACAGACCTTCTTCTCTTGACCTAAAGTTATAAATTCATCAAGTTGATCCATATAAATTTCCTCATCTAGATCACCATACAAGAAGACTTTTTAACATCCATTTAATAAATAAACAATTTATGGATTGAAGCTAGGGATAATAGGACTCTAATGGTTGTTATTCTCACTACTGGAGCATATACATCAAAATAGTCCACTCCATACTTTTGGTTGAACCCCTTAGCTACTAACCTAGCCTTAAATTTATCTATAACGTCATCTGGTCTAAGTTTCTTCTTAAATACCAACTTACATCCTATGGGTTTATAACTAGGAGGGAGATCAGTCAGCTCCTAGGTATGGTTCTTGATAATTGACTGAATCTCATTGTCAATAACCTCCTTCGAATATGGGGAGTCATAGGACTTTATGACATCCTCATAGATAGTAGGAGTGTCTTCTATTAATAGAGCATAAAAGTCATCAAAGGTTTTCTCTACCCTTTGTCTTTTACTTCTTATAGGCTCAATTGATGACTCTTCTTCTATTTGTCTTATGGGACTAGAACCTATGTCTAGATTTGAGCTAGAACCTATCTCTGTATCATCGTTTCTATTCAGATTTCTAACTTTAGTCATAAAAGGGAAATATACTTTCGAAATATATTGCATCTTTGGCTTCCATGATGATGTTGTTTGAGATTTCTTCTATCTCAGAGTTAAAGACTAGAAATCGATTAGCATTGCTATCTAATGCATAACCAATGAATACAGCATCTACTGTTTTGGGTCCTATCTTCTTTCTCTTATTGTCAGGAATTCTAACTTTTGCTAAACAACCCCACACTTTGAGATAGTTCAAAGTGGGCCTCCTATTCTTCCACAGCTCATAGGGGATAAGGCTGTTGTTTTAAGAGGGAATACAGGATCTTATCTGATGTTAGCTTTAGGTTGACTCGACCTATTCCTAGTATATGTGCTTCAGAATTATTACCCATGGTCACTATTACTATATTCGAGATCTCATATGTAGAGAACCATGAACGATCAGAGCATAAATGAATATTAACTATGGTGTCTATCCACTAGTCAAGTACTTGGATAGACAAGTTTACTTCTGGAGTAAATTGAACTAGCCTACAAATAGTCCCATAGATCTTGTTGTCACTTCGATTTTTGGGTTAAGACTTTGTGTTAGATACAGTTACACTAGAAGTATTTGACTACTTATCAAATGCTCTAGATTATGGGGATTACAGACGAGACATGCATACACAAGTGTATGCGCCGAGCTCTTCCTACTAGAGTTTTGATCAGATGGATAGATTTTTATAGTTAGATTCTAGTTAGATTAGACTTAGATATCCAAATAAAATTCCAGATTGTAACGGCCAGATCAGCTCAGATAGGTGGTGGAGCACTAGGCTCGCTTAAATACCAGTCCGTCTTAGGCACGTATGTCTTTTTGACAAGCTTTCCTAGACAATGTTACGCAATAGAATAGTCACTGGAGATCGTAAAGTTACTAGTCTAGCGATAAGTTTTAATATTTTAATTAGATGAAGTACTATTCTTTTCTATAAATAATTAGTTTCTCAAATTAAAATTATTTTTCTTACAATTTAATTTTCAAGTGTTCTAACTAGAATATGTGAAACAATTTACGTAAATGACAATATATGCTAAGAACTAATATTAGGCAATTGGCTAATTACAATTATCAATAGATACTACTAGTAGCAAATTCGTATTAATGAAATATGATATTTTAAAACAAGAAGTAATTTTTTTTCTTCTAGTATAATGATTATTTTAATATCTATTAGAGTAATGATGATTAGAATGAATATTTAATGAATGAATATATAATATATGAGAGCATATGACAAATATCTAAACTTTATATTTTTGAATATTTATTTAGCATATAACATGTAGCTAATTAGAATTTTGCAAAACAATCGACTTTTAGATTGTTAGCTACAAGTGAAAATATCTCTACTATAATATAGATTTAATTTCTAATTAGACCTAAAAAGTTAGGTGATATAAAATCTTTTCAACAAGATTAAACCAATTCTATAATGCTAGAAATAAAATGTTATACTAATCATATGCAATGACTAATAAAGATAGAATTAAGCTCTAATGAATATTTATATATTTATCATACTAGAATAAAAAGATTGGATATTAGATATGTAGTTGTTAGTTGACTATGATCTAAGATTCTTAATTTGTAAATATAGAAATAAAAAATAGAGAGTTTGGATGGAGGCTGTTTCGTCGAAGCGCGCAAGCGCTGTCCTAAAAGTCGATTGCCCCCTGCGTGCGGGTCTTCTGGTAACGACTAGTAGAGATACGACGACCCAGCCGGTAGGCTCTCCCTCCTGTCGACACGACTTCGAGAGGGTGTACGGCGAACCCCAACGTAGCTTTCAAGAACCCAGTAGGTAGCAAAAATCGAAACACAAATAGAGAATGAAAGAGACAGAGTTTTTGGTAGCAAAAACACAATTTGTTGTGTAAAAATTCTATGGTCTTGGGTCTCTTATATAGGCCCAGCCCAAGATGTGTTGATGCCTGCCCATTTATTTGGATTTAAAGGGCTTTTAAATCCCAATCATTAGATCTCATTTAGTATAGCCGTTATACGTTACATGATGATTATTTGTTTTTAAAACATATAAAGAAAAAATCTTAACATAGTCAGGATCAAAACAGATTGAAATCAAGTCAAGGATAAAGATGGTACGTTGTGCTCGCTGTTTTCGTTTCTTGTCGATCCATCCCAATTTTGTAGTAACAGACGAGTGATAAAAGGAGGCATTGCTGATTGGCCCATTGAAAACGAAAGGACCGGGTCGGAGGTGGAAGGGAAGCGTACCAACTTTTATCAAATGGTTGCCACTTTCGAACCTCTCCTCATCAACATGAGAGCAAATGGATTATTTTTTGTTAATTTAGATTGAGGGAGACCAAATATGGAAGACTTTAATCCCCCACCGCCCAGCCCCACCCCGCCCCGCCCCACCCCCGGAGAGAGAAAATGATGAAAACGCCCAAGTGGGAAACAAGTCGGCGCAACCCACCACCCACCGGTAGAAACAAGTCGGCGCAACAGGAGATGACCACAACCAGTTGGAGGGATGAAACCACCACACACAGACGATGAAGACGATGGATTACCATCAATCGAAGAAAAACATACTAAATCGCCGCACTCCGGCGGGGGAAAGACCGTACACCGGAGTGGGAAATCAGTGATCACCCATAAAAAAAAAAAAAAAAAACCCCAAAAGAGGCGCATCATCTCCAGATCCGTCTGCCGGTTGAAATTTTGGAGTCGAAGTCGAATCGTCCCATCGTCATTGAACCGCCGCCTCTGCCACACTGCTAGCAACCTCCACCGGCCAGCAGGGTCAAACTAGAAACCCACCGGCGGAGATCCTCTACGTCGGGGCCAACTTCGACCTCGTCGCCATATCCGGAAGTAGATCCGGCCCTGACGATGAGCTGAGGCCGTCACCCAACCGGAGGGAACGCCACTCTGACCCGCCTTGATGAACACAAAAAATCGGCCAAAGGAAGGCCCCTATCTATAGAGTGGGGGAAGGGGCACAACCCCACCCCATGAGCACACGTCAAGATCTAGTGCCTAGCTTCCTCGGGGCCGCCGGTGGTGGCGGCCAAGGAGGCCAAGCGATGGGGGAGGAAACTGTTGGGGGAAACTTTTTGCTGGCTCAAGTGCTCGATCTGTAACACAAAGTAAACATGAGAACGGCTGGCTCCGTGAGGAGCGCAGACCCTCCGACCTCAATTCAGTCCAGGTGTGAACAAAGGAGAGATGTAGTAGTTGGAAATGGTCAGGGTTTTTGAGTTTCGAACCTGTACTTTGGAGCCGGGGGTCGTAGTTTTATAGACTTTTTGCAGACCGCTAAAGTTTGACATGTGTAGGCTTCTTCCCGCACCTTCTACGTCCCCATGTGTTAGCCCACATGGGTCTTTAATGGCCTTTGTCGTTTAGCTTGCCAGGCGGTGGCGAGGGGGAACTCATTGGTCTTGTCCATGCCAGGTGGAGATTCTGGAAGGCTCCAGTCTGGGAGGTCCTAGACTGACTTTGGCCGGCTTTCGTGGGTGGCAGTCGTTCACATAGCTCCACGGGGGTGGTGATATCTGCCGGCTCGATACCGCCTTACTGTGGGCAACCTCTGCGGGAAAGAGGACAAGCTCCTAGGTCGTTGCTCCACCTACTTCTTCCTATTGTCAATGGGCAAACTCTTCAACTGTTGCATGATTGGGCGAGCTCCTGAGCGAGCTGTGGGTGTTGCTTCTTCTGTGGGGTTATTTAAATTCTACCAAGATCGATCTCTTTTGCGGACGAGTCAATCGCGTACGGACAGAGCGAGTTCCCTGGTGAGCTGTTGGATTCTGGCGGCGACATGGGTATTCTTTCCAACCGGCGAGTTGCATAGAGAGCTTTGACTCATAGTACCTCATGAATGATGCATCAAGGAAGATGCTGCACTGTCCAAAAGACGCAACGATTTGCTGTTGTAAGCTCCGAGCGGACTGTGAGCACCATCCGCGGGTGACCTCTTCCGCGTGCGAGCTGATCGCATACAGTCAGGGTAAGCTCCGAGCGGACTATGAGCACCGGCCACAGGCGACCTCTTCCACATACGAGTTGATCGCGATGGTCAGGGCGAACTCCCGGACGAGCTATGAGCGGCAGCCATGGGCAACCTCTTCTGTGTGTGAGCTAATCGCATGCGGTCAGGGTGAGCTCCGGGCAGGCTGTGAGCACCGGCCCCATGCGACCTGATCGTGATGCTCAGGGAGAACTCCCGGGCGAGCTATGAGCGTCAGTCACGGGTGACCTCTTCCGCGTGCGAGCTAATCATATGCGGTTCGGGTGAGCTCCGGACGAGCTGTGAGCATCGGCTACAAGGCGACCTCTTCCACATGCGAGCTGATCGCGATGGTCAGGGTAAACTCCTAGGCGAGCTGTGAGCGTCAGCCACGGACGACCTCTTCCGTGTGCGAGCTAATCATGTGTGGTCAGGGTGAGCTCCCGGGCGAGCTATGAGCGTCAGCCACGGGCGACCTCTTTCGTGTGCGAGCTAATCGCATGCGGTCAGGGTGAGCTTCTGGGCGAGCTGTGGGAGTTAGCCACGGGCGACCTCTTCCACGTGTGAGCTAATCGCAAGGGCAAAGGCTAGCTTCGTTGGGAATGTTCTTTGAATTCCAAGACGTATTCAGGTCATGATGCTGCTTACCCAAAAATCAGGGTTGGCCTTGAATCTCGAGCTCACCCCCGGATGGGGAGGGGCTTTTTCCGTGGCTACCCAAGGTCGCCCCTTCGGTCGACCAAGGTCGCTCAAGCTGCAACCAAAGGTGAGGACGACCCCCAAGGATGTCTCCATGTGTCGCCTCCCGTTACTGCCATATGGACAACGAGCTGGTGATAATTTTGGCACCATCAGAAACCCTAACCCTAGGGGCAAAGAGGGAAAATTTTACCCCCCCTGAGGAACACTAATCCTGTTATTAGAGAAGTTAATTGCTAGTCCTCAAATGGGATATTTGGAGATTGATTAGCCAATAATCAAGCCAATAATATGCCTATAGACCGGGAAGTATGCAAGTATGTACGTAGCCTCTAGAGTTTGGATATCCCAGGTTCGACTCCTCTCCAATTTCCAATGCAAGCCATGTGGTGGTATGAACTGTGAGATTTCCTCTATCCCAAAACCCCATCATATATATAAGGATCGTTTTCACCCTCTACTTTATCGAGATGGGACTAATCCTCCAACATGGACGATATTGCATGGATTGCAAGACACCCAGATGGCAGGCGACCCATATATCATGCAAGTGAAAGCAGTCATCTTGAGTCCCATTGACAAGTATGCTGACACCTTTCTGATCCAACTGCCTTTTATTTTATCCAGGGCTAGGTTTCCAAACGCGACATAATTGCTATGATATTTGCCTTACTATTTCACCATGAAAAATGAGAATGATTACTGTATGCATAGAAAAAGATTCGGGTCATCTTTATTGCACAAAACGAGATTACAGAGGCCGGAACCTGAGGACTCGGGGGTGGTGAGCTGGGTGCGGCGAAGATTTGATCAGGAGATTATGGGAGAGATCTTCTGGAGAGTCCCTTTGATCTGCGTCTCCATGTTACTTCGTGCGAGAGCTCTAAAGGGGTTGCCCAAGACAGAGATCTTTACAGGGTGAGGGTTTCTTGAGAGGCTAAGGATTTATCGTTGTTGCTTTTGTCCCTTTCGTGCTTCGTGCTTTCTCGGCTAGGGGGTTTTTAGCTTCGTTCCTCGGTCTTCGCGTCTTCCTCAGCTCTGGCTAGATCTCGGTGTCCTTGATCGTCAGTTCGCGACATCAATCGTGCTTTTGGCGTTGGCTTTGGTTTTGGCTTTCGACTTTGACTTTGCTTTGGTGTGGCTCTGGCTTTCGCTTTGCTTTGGCGCTTGCTCTTGAATGTAGACGGGTCGAGGCTTGCGATGCTTTAGTTCTTCCGGACATCGCGTCGTATCAGCTAGAATGTACGGTGCTTTGCTCGTGACCATCGTAGTTGCTTGGCTTTGGCACTTGTGTTGATTTGGCGCGGGCTTTACCGGTGCTTTTGCTTTGGCTTCTTGTGTTGGTTTTTACTTTAGCATTGAATCGATCTTCTTCTCGAATAGTGATGACTACGCCTTCACTTCTTATTTATTCTTCCGGATTTCTCGACGGTTGTGGCATCGGCTTGACTTTTCCTCTCCTTTGGGCTTCTTTGGCGTGATCGGCGTTGAAGACTTTGTTTTGAAGACGATGGGTGTAGCGACGCTTTAGGTGTCCTTCTCCAAGCTTTCTAATTCGTGAATGGAGCAGATGTTATTGACAACGACGGGGTAATGCCACTTCGATCTTCTTCTCTGGGCTTTTGGGCTTGATCGGAGTCGAAGGCTTGTTGAAAACGATGGGGTGATGCCGCTTCGATCTTCTTCTTCGGGCTTTTTGGCTTAATCGGAGTGGAAGGCTTGTTGAAGACGACGGGGTGGTGCCGCTTCGATCTTCTTCTTCGGCCTTTACTTCTGGCGTCTTTGGAGTTGAAGGTTTATTGAAGACGACGGGATGGTGCCGCTTCGATCTTTTTATCCGGCCTTTGCTTCTGGCGTCTTCGGAGTTGAATGTTTCTTCTTTTCTGAGCTTTCTCCTTCGTGCACGGAGTTAAAGGGTTGATCTTCTTGTGCAAGGGTCTTCACATTGATGAGGATTTTCAATGGACTAAGCCAATCCTAAAGGGATAGGCTTTCCCGAGCCTCCTGAAGCCTTGGGTCGTTGATGGCATGTCTCCTCCTTTGCAGAGCTTCTTTGGTTCTGTCTTCGACCTTTTGAGCCTTCCCCCTCCCCCTCTATTTATAGGTAAAGGGGGGTGGGGAGAGATATGAGAAGGTTCATTTATATCCCATGACTATCTCTCCCATAACTACCTAAGATTCATTCCCTCATTTATGGGAGAATAAACCTTCATTTATTTTCTTTTTCTGGGGGAGTAGTTATGGCCCAATCTTTTTAAATTTTTATTTGAATCTTGCACATTAAATCGATGGCGACCTGGCTTCGTTTCTTGTCCGTCGGATCGAGGGATTGATGCAGATCCACGCTTTTGTAGACGTCTACGTAACCTCCCCCCGTGCATGGCGGTTTTGTTTCCTTTTTTTTCTTTTTATTTCTTTCTTTTCTTTTCTTTTCTTTCTTTCTTTTCTTTCCTTTTTCTTTCTTTCTTTTCTTTCCTCCCCTTGGACGGCCACCCCCCTACCCACGGGTAGAGGGCACGGTTTTCCAAAACAAAGGCCAATTGGGCTCCACTTGAGGATGGGCCCACCCGGCCTCTCCATTAGCTCGGGTTGGGTCTGGCAAGCCCCAGGTTCGCGTCGGGTTTGCCCCCCCCCCGGGTTGGTGCATACGAGTCGGGTTCGGTTTTGACAAAATTTGTGTCTACATATGCCCCCTCAAGGACGAGTGCGCCAGTGAAAAATGCATAACCCTCGTTTACGTAGGAAATGCACAGTGCCTGTCCTTGATTCCTTTTGTGGACGGGGTTGAGGCTTATTTAAAGACCCCCACCCCTTTGTTTCATTCAGCGTCTGTTCTTGCGAAGGGCTGAAGCTTGGAGACTACCGTCGGAAGGGGCTGCCGCTTAGAGTTACACGTGACTTGCTCCGTCTTCCTAGTTGTCACCTCTTTCATCGGTGGTGCAGGTTATTGCAGAGGATTGGTGCTAGGAGATCATCAGCGATGGTGCATGAGTTGAAGATCGTCATGAAGGTGGGCTTGAAGCGAAGGGGGGAAAATGATCGGGGTGATGAGGACGGAGCATCATAGTCAAGGTATCGGCTTCTTCTTCTTTCTTCTTCTTCTTCTTCATCTTCTTTCTCCTCCCCTTTTTTTTTCTTTTCCTCTAGCCCATGAAGGCAGCAGCAGCGGCGGCACGGGCGGCTGTGGGAACAGGCTGCAGCCTGCGACGTGCGGGGCACGATGGCCGGGGCACAGGCGGGCAACGGATGCGGGCCGGGCACGGCGGCTGGGGCACAGGCGGCTACGGGGCATGAAGGCCAGGGCACAGGCGGGCGGCGGACGTGGGCCGGCCACAGGCGCGGAGGCCGGGGCACAGGCTGCTGCGGCTCTGAGTCAAGCGGGCCCCGACTGTATCGAAGAAGGGGGGGCTGCGGCCCCCCTTGGGCTCGTGGTGTGTGCCCTCCCCTTGCGCGGGCTCTAATGGGAGAGAGGGGGGGATGTGGCTTTATTTGGGCTGTGGTCCCCAACCCCCCCCCCCCCCCCCCCCTTTTTTTTTTGCTTCGGGATTATGGGGTCTCTCGCCTGGCGACAGGACTATCAGAGCCGACAGGGCTTGTTTTGAAGCGGGCTCGTTGAGGATGGGTGACCCATATGATTTTTTTTTTTTACTCTTCTTCCCTATTCTCAACTGGCTTCTACTTGTTTAGCTAACCTCCACTGGACTTGACTTGCTTCTCCTTGTGTTCTTTTAGGGCTCGAGCTTTTGAGAGCTTGGTTTTGCCAGGGTGGATTATTGAGGACTTCTCCGACGGGAGTAAGTACCTTTGCTTCCCCCTTACTCGGGTGTACCGCTACCACACTTCGAAGAGAGATGATTGTTTGTCGATGCTTCGGGTTCCCATCCATGAGCGCATCACAAAGGATGGAGTTGCTGATGTGAATTACGGGATGCCGAAGCTGAGCGAGAAGGTTTATACTGATGAGGCGATCTCCATGAAGCTTCTTCGTCCGAGTTTGAGTCTGCCTTTCCATTACTGCGTCAAAGATTTTTTGCCTACACCGGTAGTGGTCTCGAAGATCTGCTCTCGTTTGACTCGATAGGGTATGGACTCCTGGCCTCATAGGGACGTTCGATACCTTTGCGGCTTTCGTGAGTAGATGGACGAGCTTTCAGTAGTTTTCAGGGCGGAGCCTGAGAAGAAACCGTTGGCGAAGGTCCTAGCACCAGCTCACCGAGAGTACAGTCGTCCTGAGGGAATGTACTGATCCCTCTACGAACTCTGGTGCCCGGATACCAACATATTTCTTACTGGAGGGAAAGAAATAGGGATTTCTCTCTGTGATGTTCACATTGTCACTGGATGTCCCGAGGTGAGGAACTACTATCAAGAGGAGGTGCCGGCTCTGAAGGATTTGATGGATACCAGTTTCTTCTCGAGTTCTTGTCTTTTTTTGTTCAAGGTGTATGCCATCATTACGGCGCGAGATCAATCAGATCGAGTTCGTCATTCGTCTTGGGTAGATTTTTTGGTTCAGGGGTGAGTACCAGCCTCCTACCCCTTCTGCCCACCCGATATGGAAAATTGCCCAGATGAAGAGGCCTCCACTGCGATCCTTCATGAGGCCGATTGAGTCTTTAGCCCGAGTAAAACATTCAATGGTGGTGAAAGGAAGCCCGTGGGAGATTCTTGGTTTGGAGCGTGACAGCGAGGAGTGGCGAGCAGTTTATCAAGCCGCCGGGTTGGTCATTTTTCTTTATCGATTCGTGCTTCCTTGTACTGGCGAAGCCATCCGTCTTGGGACTTTTCTTGTAGCGTCTTGGATGGAAAAGGGAGAGTTCTTCAACTTGGCACCAACGATCTTGTATGCCTTATACCAGGGGCTTAGTGGTACGTATTGGAGGTTGTCTAATTTGGACAACGCCAAAGGAGACGTTGGCCGGTCTAACTCCTTTGGCCCCCTGCACTACTTGTACGTTTGGGTGGCTCTTCATTTTCCAAAAGGGATCTTTGCCAGACATGGGCATCTAGTAGATTTGCCATTCTTATCGGGCGTAAGGGGGATTCTGAATGCCTTCATCAGTTGGGAACGCCCAAAGGAGTATGCTTGAATGTTTTTGAGAAAGATGGAAGGCATGAACATCGAGTTTACATCGGAGCACTCAGTGTTGCCTCTAGAGAGGTCGACGATGTATGACAATGAGGAGCTTTCTGACGGCTTGTACTGGAATATGGTTAGCTGTTGCCCAGGCTATTTGTTTGGCATCGAGGAGACATAGTGGAGGTGGAACAGTACTCCCCTCACTGATTTGCTTGCCAATAGGGATTTCAGTAGGAGATACCAGGCATGTCGTAGCGGCTGCAGGGCATATTAGCCCGCAAGAGGGCTATCACCTCTGGGCTTCTCTTTATGCTCGGTTGACTGGTTGCAATTTCTTTTCTGGGACCAAGTCGGGGTCACATGATGCTGCAACTCCAAGTTACTGCAAATGGATCGAAGAGTGAGTATCCCCACTACTTGCTAGCCTTTCGATTGATATCCTAGCGGGTAGCGAGTTCAAAGACTATAGTTTTGATCCTTCGGCGGGATCGGAGGATCACCGCCTCCAGTTGGGAGTTCAGAGGACCGGGAAGACTTGTAGTCATCTTTCCAGCGCCCTTCGGGTTTCTTCTTTGGCTCCCGTGTCAGGGGTCGACCCTGTGAGTGCCCCCGGGCTGTCCATTCTTCAGAAGACATCCATTGAAAGTACCCCGCCTAAGAGACGAAAGCTGTGCATTCAACATAGGGTGACTTCGTGGGTACCCTACCAGTCAGAGGATGTTAAGGAGCCTGGTCTTCTAGGGGATGAGGTGATCCCCCTATCCGGGATAGCTCTGCCCGACTTTGAAGGTATGCATCAAGTTTTTCCTTTTGCTCATTCTTTAATTTCTGGGGACTTCATTATACTGAGTAGTGCGTCTTTTTTTTTCCTTGGGCAGACTCTGTCATAGTAGTGGAACGTGAGCTGGATTCTTCCAAAGCGTGCCAGGGCAGTTCGCTTACTAAGGCTGCGCAGAAAGTGCCTAGGAAGTGTGGGCTAGATGTCCCCATTGATGACCTGGCCTTCCTCGGGCTTTGCGGGGAGAACTTTCCTAGTGGCAACATAGATCTTGATGACATCGACGTCGATGCTTTATTCTTTCACGAGGAGGCCGAGGTTTCGAGTGTCGGCAGACGGCATACTTCGATTACCGTTTTCTCAGGTTTGGTGGAGAAGACGGTTGGCATGGCAGCGGCAATGGTTCTTCCTGTTTTGCCAACCTCGCTAGCAAAGATAGCTCCCGTGGTGGCCGCAGCAGTGAGTAAAGCTTTGCCCACGTACTCTGAGGTGCCTCGCCAGATTTTGAGACCAATGAGCAAAGCTCCGGAGTTCCTTCTCGACAGTTATCGGTAGTACATTAGGTCGACGCTTGAGTCGTTCCAGGATGAGGGTTTTGGCGCTCTCCGAGACTGGTGGTCTACTGATGGTGCTGAGTTTTGTGCGACCTTGGCAGAGTTCAAGGTGGATAGTTCTTCGTTCGCCGTACAGATATGCTTGCTCATGATTGATAGTGAAGCTTATCGTTTCCGACAGGCTCTATTGGAAGGGAGTACTCCTTCTGGGCTAGCGACAATCAAGGAGAGTTTGTGTTAGTCAGAGTACCAGCTTGCAAATATTGCTTCCAGTTTGCCGAGGGTGCAGAAGAAGGTGGAATCAGTGCAAGCCTCTCTTCAGAAAGCAAAATCTCGCTTGGAGCAAGCCGAGACTGCGGAAAGAACCTCAAGGGCGAGCTTCTTGAAGCAATGAGCGAACTTGTCAGCTCGTCGCGAGCTCATAGCCACTCACCCTTTAGAGTTGTAGCAAGTGGAGGTCACTAGAGAGGAGTTGTTGCGACATCTTCGAGCTTTGGATACCCTTTACTAGTCGTATCTCGTTTTGACATTTTGCACTGTAGTTTCTTTTTCGGACTCATGCCATGTACTATTTCCCTTTGAGTTTCACTTAATAATATTATGCTTCCCCACACTGTTCGTATGGAATATTGTTGGCTTCTTTTTTTGTCAGAATGAACCTAAAGTGACTTCTCAGGCTACCTACGTACCCCCCTGAGGGGGATCAAGTCACACGTAGTTAATGTTTTTTTTTTTTAAAGTGCGGCCTTGCTTTTAGGCATAGTACCTTTTGAGGTACTTGCCGTTGATAGGGATGAGTGTGAGCCCTTCTGGCGTTGTTAGGAGGTATACGCCACTGGAGTAGACTTCTTTGACGGCATACGGTCCATCCCACTTGGCGTCGAACTTCTTTCCTCCTCGGTGTGAGAGAATGATGGGGTGCTTGAGTGCCAGCACCAGCTCTTCTGTTTGGAAGGATCGAGAATGAATCTTTTTATTGAAGGCGCGAGTCAACCTGGCTTGATAACACTCCAAGCATTGTTGAGCTTCAAGGCGTCTCTCATCTAGTGCTTCCAATTTTGCCAGGCAAAGTTGAGCACTGCTGTCGCTAGTCAGGCCTTCTTGGATTGCTATCCCGAGTGACCGGATCTAGAGCTCTAGTGGAAGAATGGCTTCTACCCGGTAAATGAGGGAGTACAGAGTTGCTTGTGTCGGAGTGTGGTAGGCCTATAATGCTTCTCCCATGCATTCGTGCCAGTCCTTATTCGACTTCGAGATGACTTTCTCCAAGAGCTTGCAGAGAGTCTTGTTGAAGGCTTCTGCCAGACCATTGGCTGGGGCGTTGTACAATTTTGAGCATCTTTGCTTTGATGTCAAACTTGGCGCAGAATTGGCTCACAACGACATTCTTGAACTGCTTCCTGTTATTCATAATGATGTAGTGAGGGACGCCGTATCAGAAAAGATGTTATTCTGGATGAAGCTGATGATGGAGTGCCTTGTGACTTCTTGAAATGGTATTGCTTCAGCCCATTTGGAGAAGTAATCTATTGCCGCCAAATTATAGAGATGCTGCTTGGATGACTTGGGCAGAGGACCGACGATGTCGAGTCCCCATCCGTCGAATGACCATGACGCGATCGTCGGATGCAAAGGTTCTGGCAGTTTACGAATGTAGTCGCTATGTAGCTAACAAGCTTGACACTTCTTGGCAAATTCCAAGCAATCCTTGATCATTGTGGGCCAGTAGTACCCTATCCTCTTGATGCGAAAGTAGAGCTTCAGACTGGACTGGCGTGTACCATAAATCCCGGTGTGGACTTCTTGCAGTGCTACTTCCGTTTCTTTATTTGCAAGACATCTCAAGAGCATGACGTCGTAGCTTCAATGGTAGAGTTCGTTGTTGAAGTGGAAGAACTTCAACGATTGTCAGCGAACATCAACCTTGCGCTTTGGATCGTCAGGAGCCTTCTATGGATGAGATAGTCCACAAAGGGTTGTCTCCAATCTTGCTCTTCGATCACGAGGACGTGCACTGCATTAACTTGACCTGGAATCCCAGTAGGGATGTCTTTCTTGGTGACCACCATTCTTTTGCAAATGGGGACGACGAGCTGACTTTTTTCTAGAAACGGGAGTGTAGCCACCAAATTTGCAAGTTCATCGGCCTACTGGTTAAGATTCCTAGAGACATATTGAATAGACGCAGCCTCGAGTACGCTGAGAAGTTCCAGAGCTCGTGTGTGCAGCAACACAAGGTCTTCCTTGTTGACTTTGTATGCCCCCAAGACTTGCTGGATGATGAGCTGGAAGTCGCCGAAGATCTCAAGTCCTTGAAGCTTCATGTCATTGGCGAGTTCGAGACCGAGGATTAGCGCTTGATATTCTGCCATATTATTGGAGCATGGTTTCGATAGTAGGAATGAGAATGGAAGTATCTCGTCATTCGAGGTGACAAAAATGACTCCTGCCCCCGCTATGTCTTGCTTTGTTGTGCCGTCGAAGAACATCTTCCAATAGGAAGCGATGTCGATGGAGAACACCCTTCATATGGGAGGTCTTCTGACAATTTCCATTCTGCTGGAAGAGTATATTCTGTCAGGAAGTCCGCGAGAGCTTGCCCCTTGACTGCCTTCTGTGAAAAGAAGTGATGTCAAACTCGAGGAGGAGCAGCCCATTTGGCTAAACGTCCGGAGAGCACCAGTCTTGACATAATGTACTTGAGAGGGTTGGCTTTCGAGATAAGCCTAATAGCATGAGCCGGCATATAGTGTCGTAGCTTCTTTGTAGCGAAGATAAGTGCCAGACAGACTTTCTCGATCGGGGAGTAGTTTAGCTCTGCACCGATACGGGTGTGACTCAAGTAGTAGCATATTGTCTTCTTGCCTAGTCCGTTGTCTTGAGCTAGGAGTGCCTTGAAAGATTGCTCCTGGGCGCTGATATAGAGGATCAGTGGCTTTCCTTCAATTGGTGCTGATAGAACTGGCTGCTTTAGCAGGTAGTCCTTGATGCTTCGGAGGGCTTCCTAACAAGCTTCATCCCACTTGAATGATGCTCCTTTCTTTATGAGGTGGATGGAGGGGTGGCACTTTCCAGCTAGGTTGGTGATGAATCTTCTGATATACGCCAGGTGCCCTTGGAGACCTCTGAGATCTCGCCCCAACTTTGGTGCAGGCATATTAAGGATAGCATCAATTTTGAATTGATCTATCTCAATGCCTCGATATTGCATGATAAAGTCGAGGAATTTGTCCGAGGAGACTCCGAACGTGCATTTCAGTGGGTTAATACGAAGTTGGTATCTTCGAAATCGTTTGAAGATCAGCTCAAGGTCTTGAAGATGTGTTGACTCCTTCTTGGATTTTATAACGAGATCGTTGACATAGTACTCCATATTTTGATGAAGAATATCATCGAAGATTTCTTTCATGGCTCGTTGATAGGTGGCTCCTGTATTTTTCAAGCCAAAAGGCATGACTTTGTAGCAGTAGATCCCCTTTGGTGTGTGGAACATCGTGAGCTCCTTGTCTTTGGGCGCCATTCGGATCTGGTTGTAGCTTGAAGATCCATCCATGAAAGTTAGCACTTTGTGGCCTGTCATGGCGTCCACCATTAGTTTCATGATTGGCAACGAGAAATCGTCCATAGGGCATGTGTTGTTCAGATCTTTGAAATCCATGCACATCCTGATTTAACTATTCTTCTTCTTGACTGGAACGACATTGGAGATCCAAGTTGGGTACTTGACCTCCCTGATGAAGCTGGCTTTGATAAGCTTGTTTACTTCGCTTTCTATCTGGGGTACCAATTTCAGTCGGTAGCGTCTTTGTCCTTACTTGATGGTGTTAGCTCCGTGTTTGATGCCGAGCTGGTGTACTGCGATCTTAGGATCGAGACCTGATATCTCCTTGTAGGACCATACGAAGACAACTCTGTATTCTCGGAGCAGCTTGATGTATGCAGCTTGTTCTTCGGGAGTCAAGAGTGTGCTGACAAATATAGGCCGAGGCTCCTCTTCTATGCCTAGGTCGATTTCTTTCAAGTCGTAAATGGTGGATTGCCCCCCTTCTTCGAGGACCAGTGGGGCATCTTGTAACTCATCGTCCGATGTAGAAGAATCACCGTTTTCAGTACCAATAACGGAGATATGATTGACGACCACTATGTATCTTTTGAAGAAGACTTTATGTGGAAACCTTGTCGAATGAATCGACTTGGGTGGGTGGGTGGGCATCGAAACAACATCCCTAACTGGCATTCCTAAATGATCGAACATCGACTTCCTCTTTCGAATATGGATGTATACTCTGAATTTGATCGGCTTTGACTGCTTTTCTTTCGCTTCTAGAGTATGGCCCAACATCAAGTTTGTCGCCGTCTTCTTTTGGCTGACTTGATATTGGGACGGACGGCGTAGGTGGAGCGTGCATCGGAGACTGACGATCCATCAGCTGTTTCATTTAAAATTTTCACCTCAATGTAGTTGGAGGTGAAGGTCTTCTTTGTTGCAATCTTGACGACCATTAGGGTATGACTGGAGCCGATGCCTCGTTGATTTGGGAGAATATACTCATCGCTTTGAAAAATGTAAGCTTGAGTTTTGGTCATCCCATGCGGTATTGCAGCTGGAGGAAGCGTGCCCATATGCACGATGCTCTCTTTGTTGTAGCCGGCATTAAACAGCAGTTTGGCAATGTTTTGCCCCCAACTCCCTTTTGGCTTGAATGCGAGTTGATTATAGTTGAAGGAGCCAGCAGGTTCTATCGGCCTCGCGGCTGGCGTTAGACCGGGTAATGGCAATGTTATTTCTTTCAAGGTGACGATATTGGCCTCTGATAGTGGTGGAGTCGTTTCTTTTGCTGAAGCAAGAGGTTGTCGTTCGTGTTTGCGAAGCCATTGAGGCATGAGGCACAGGACCGGCGCAGCTTGGACGGGCAACGGAGTGTGTTGCGTGGATTTTAGCTTGAAGCTGATGTGCATCCTTTGTCTTGACCTTGGTGCTTCCTTGACTTCGAGTATCGCCTTACTGGAAGGTTGCTCTGGATTTGCAGGTAGAGGTGTTTTGTCCCACCTCACCTCTTTAGCTTTTTGGGTTCGAGGAGCTTTACTTGGAAGGACTTCTGTAACAAGGTATTTTGCCTGGTAAAACTTGGTGTTGGCAAGGTGTGCTTCGGCTTCATTGAACGGCTTGTCATCAGTGATGATGCACTTCTCTATGCCCTCCTCGTAGTATTTAAGGCATTGGTGCCAAGTGGAAATTACAACACCATTCTCATGCAGCCAAGGTCTACCCAACAGAAGGCGATATGATGTCTGGCAGTCGATGACGTGGAAGAGGATCGTCGTGTCGAGCTAACCAATAGAAAGCTTCAGACGAATGACCCCGATGGTGGACTGTCCGCCTTGGTTGAACCCTTGAATGACCAGCTGGCTTTGTGAGAGCTGGTCGGTGGTGATGCCGAGCTACCTCATTGTTTGGATGGGCATGATATTAACGGCAAAGCCATAGTCTAGAAGGATTTGATTTATTGCCTTCTCCTTGATGTGCCCTGAGATATAAACAGACCGGTTGTGTAGTCGTGCTCCGAGTTGTAGATCTTCGTCTAAGAAGATTATTGCTACGTTGCAAAAGACAACAATTCTACCCTTCTTAACATCCTTCCTCTTTCTCTTGTAGCTGTCTGGATCCGCCAAGGCCGCGACCATCGCTAGGCGAGCCCTCTTCGGGAGGTGCAATGCTTCTATGAGCGGCAAGTGCAAGATTGAATTATCGTAGGAAGCAGTGCCCTTCTTGTCGAAGTCATCCTCCTCGGCATCAAAGTTGCTTTCTTTAGGAGACTCAATCTCGCCTTCCTCTCTCGGTATTTTGTGAACTTCGACCATGCAACAGGAGACTCTGAGATACTGATTGGCTGGGAGAAAGTGATCGAGGAAGAATTCTTGCAGCATTGCTGGTTCTGGAGGGCTCTGCTGGAGGAGATCATCTGGATTTATTGGCGGCACTTTGAATGCCTTTCTTCCTGGACCTTTGCTTTTCTTCTTGTAGGTGCTTCGTTCAGTGAGCTTTCTCGTCACCCGATCTAGCTTGTGATGTCTTGCTCGCCGTGGCCTTTGCCTCCTAGGTAGAATGATCCATGCATCTTTATCGGTGGATTCTCCTTCGCCAAGGTGAAGATTTGGAGTGGCAGTTATAGGTTCTTCGTTGATCACAGGAGCTCGTTCTTCTTAAGGCTATACTGGCTCGTCTTTTGATCCCTAACCGGTGGGCTTGATTTCTTCCATCAAAACTGATGAAGACTTGGAGTAGAGGACGTAGTAATCAAACTTACCCGAGGGCTGGCCCAGCAGACTGACTTTTGGATCTCCTTGCTTATATCTTTCTTGGAGGGCACGTTGAGATGTGGCATCGCTCGGGAGAGGTGTTTGCTGCCGGGGCAATGGTGCTTCATCCCGGGCTAGCATAGGAGTATACCATCATCGCCTTGAGACCTTTGGTTGTGGCACCGACTTCGCGATTGGTCTTTGGCGGTTGATGCGTAGCTTGGGTGTTATCCACCGTGCAGCAACAAGTACCGGTGGGAAGAAACTGAAGGTGATGAACGTCATGTTTGCTCTAGCTACATCACCGAAGTCAATCTCTATCTTCCCTTGCTTTGCAAGTGTCATGATTCTTTCTTTGAAGACGAAGCACTTCTCGATGGGATGGCTAACCACATAATGGTACTTGCAGAAGAGGGGGTCGTCGAAGTGATACATTTGCTTGGGCCTCTTTGATGGAGGAAGCTCGATTATCTTCTCCTACAGGAACTAGTCGAATATGGAGGAGACTTTCGAGTCCGGGAAGGGATACTCCTTTGCTTCGAGCTCCTTGAGAGTCATCCTTGGTTGCCTTTGACACTGAGGCGGTGGTATGGCGGCCCCTTTTACTTGATCTGGCTTGCAACATCGACAATGTTGACATGCTTTGCTCTTGGTGCCGGTGGCTTGTCCTTTTTCTCCACCTTCAAGAAGTCTTTGGCCTTCGAGTCTCCACGATTTGCTAAGTTGAGCTCCATATCGTGAGCCCGAGTTGCGAGTTCTTCGAAGGATTGAGGCTTGATCCCTTTGAGGATATAGAGCAAGCCCCAGTGCATGCCTTGGGTGCACATCTCGATGGTCGAGTCTTCAGACAAGTGGTTTCTTGAGTTTAATGCGAGATTCCTCCAACGATCAATGTAGTCGATCACTGGCTCATCCTTTCTTTGCTTAACGGTGGTGAGCTCGGTCATGCGAATGATACGTCGGGTGTTGTAGATACGGTTGAGGAACTCCCTCTTTATCTAGTCCCAACTATCGATGGATCCTGGAAGAAGATCAACGTACCAGTCAAACGCATTACCTTTGAGGGTGCGAACAAACTGCTTCACCATCTCATCGCCATATGTGCCGGTGTTGTTGCAAGTTTCGACGAAGTGGGCGATGTGCTGCCTTGGATTTTCCTTCCCGTCGAAGTGCTGGAATTTTGGGGGCTAGAACCCGATAGGGAAACATAGCTGTTGGATCCTTACGGTGTAAGGCTTCGAGTGCCGCCGTGATTGGAGGAAGACTTCCGCCATGGAAGCACATCATGTCAGCCACCAATGATTGTATTTGCTCGGCAGTCATCGTTGCCACCGCCGGGGTTGTGTGGCCACTAAGACTGGTACTGGAGAGACAACCTCTGCTGGGATGGGAGCTGAAGAGAGTGCTGGAGTAGTTGCTAGAACCATCAGGACGACCTCTATCGGAGTTGAAGACGGAGCTGGAGCATCTACTAGAGAAGCAAGAGGTTGATTGACTGTTGTAGCATCCCTTGCGCTTAGCTTTTGAAGCAAAGTATTGATGTGACAATCCTTCTCCTCCATCAGTCGAGTCATTTGCACCATATGTTCGCCCATTTGCATGACTTGGAGTTGGAGGGCGGATGGTGGATGATGACACAAAATGTCTTGATGTTGCATGCCTGTATCTTCATCGTCGGAGACGTAGTTGCGCCGACTCCATTATGCTTGATGACGGACGTTTCCCCCTTTCAAAGGAGGTGCAAAGTCTGTTAGAGAACCCAACTGGGATCGGGGTTGGGGCTGGTCCTCCCTAAATTTCTAGACATGGATTCCAGGACCGAGGCTTATTTCTTCATGCACCAAGGCCTCGTTGGTGCTTTGGCGAGCATCTTTAGCAGTAGTTTCTGGTGTGAAGACTTCCGTAAGAGTTTAAGTACGCTGGGTATCGACGCGTACTACCAGGGGAGCATCATCCTCCGGATTTTCTGGATCAAGCTGCACCATGTTGGAGTAGCGGAGACTTGGCGATAGACAAAAGGCTTATTGGAGCAAACGTAACGTCGTTTGTCCTGTCCATAGCGAACTTGAAGCAACTCCTTCATACCTACGGATGAAAGGAGAGGATGGTCCTACCGGGCGTGCTAAAAATCTGTATCCGCAGAAAGCGATTTGGGTAGTCTTTATTGCACAAAACGAGATTATAGAGGCCGGGACCCGGGGACTCGGGGGTGGTGAGCTGGGTGCGGTGAAGATTTGATCAAGAGATTATGGGAGAGTTCCTTTGGAGGGTCCCTTTGATCCGCGTCTCCATGTTACTATGTGCAAGAGCTCTAAAGGGGTTGCCCAAGACAGAGATCTTTACAGGATGAGGGTTTCTTGAGAGGCTAAGGATTTGTCACCGTTGCTTTTATCCCTTCTGTGCTTTCTTGGCTAGGGGGTTTTTGGCTCCGCTCCTCGGTCTTCGCATCTCCCTCTGCTCTGGCTAGATCTCAGCATCCTTGATCGTCGGTTCACGGCGTCAATCGTTTTTTTGGCATCGGCTTTGGTTTTGGCTTTGCTTTGGTATGGCACTGGCTTTTGCTTTGCTTTGGCGCTTGCGATTGAACATAGACGGATAGAGGCTTGCGATGCTTTGCTCGTAACCATTGTAGTTGCTTGGTTTTGGCACTTGTGTTGCTTTGGCGTGGGCTTTACCGGTGCTTTTGCTTTGGCATTGACTCGATCTTCTTCTCAAATGGCGACGACTACGCCTTCACTTCTTCTTTAATCTTTCGGCTTCCTCGATGGTTGTGGTGTCAGCTTGACTTTTCCTCTCCTCAGGACTTCTTTGACATGATCGGAGTTGAAGACTTTGTTTTGAAGACGACGGGTGTAGCGGCGCTTCAGGTGTCCTCCAAGCTTTCTACTTCGTGAATGGAGTGGATGTTATTGAAGATGACAGGGTGACGTTGCTTCGATCTTCTTCTCCAGGCTTTTGGGCTTGATCGAGTCAAAGGTTTGTTGAAGATGATGGGGTGATGCTGCTTCGATCTTCTTCTCCAGGCTTTTGGGCTTGATCGGAGTCAAAGGCTTGTCGAAGACAACGGGGTGGTGCTGCTTCGATCTTCTTCTTTGGGCTTTTGGGCTTGATCAGGGTCGAAGGCTTGTTGAAGACGACCGGGTTGTGCCACTTCGATCTTCTTCTCCGGCCTTTACTTCTGGCGTCTTCGGAGTTGAAGGTTTATTGAAGACAATGAGGTGGTGCCGCTTCGATCTTCTTCTCCGGCCTTTGCTTTTGGCGTCTTTGGAGTTGAAGGTTTCTTCTTCTCCGAGCTTTCTCCTTCGTGCACGGAGTCAAAGGGTCGATCTTCTTGTGCAAGGGTCTTTACGTTGATAAGGACTTTCAATGGACTAAGCCGGTCCTAAAGGGATAGGCTTGCCCGAGCCTCGTGAAGCCTTGGGTCGTTGAAGGCGTGTCACCTCCTTTGCAGAGCTTCTTTGTTTCTGTCTTCGACCTTTTGAGCCTTCCCCCTCCCCCTCTATTTATAGGTGAAGGGGGGTGGGGAGAGTTATGGGAAGGTTCATTTAAATCCCTTGATTATCTCTCCCATAACTACGTAAGATTCATTCTCATTTATGGGAGTAAATCTTTATTTATTTTCCTTTTCTGGCGGAGTAGTTATGGTCTAATCTTTTTAAATTTTTATTTGAATCTTGCACATTAAATCGATGACGACCCTGCTTCGTTTTTTGTCCGTCGGATCGAGGGATCGACGCAGATCCACGCTTGTGTAGACATCTACGTAACTTCCCCTTGCGCATGGCGGTTTTGTTTCATTTTTTGTTTCTTTTTCTTCCTTTTTTCGTTTCTTTTCTTTCCTTTTCTTTATTTCCTCTCCTTGACCGGCCACCCCCTACTCGCGGGTAGGGGGCACGGTTTTCCAAAACAAAGGGGGGGCAGGTGGGCCCCAGTTGAGGATGGGCCCACTCGGCCTCTCCCTTAGCTTGGGTCGGGTCTAGCGGGCCCTGGGTTCGCATCGGGTTTGCCCCCCCCCCCCGGGTCGGTGCATACGAGTCGGGTTCGGGTTTGACAAAGATTGTGTGTCTACAATTGCCTCACCCCTGAGATGGCAAGCAACCCCGACAAACGAACGCGCGCACATAGCCCATACCACGTACAGTCTCTACCAAACCATTTTGATGTCATTCATGCCACACGACTTGCATTAGGCCTCTACCAATGAAAAGTGAAGAGAGCTGTAATTGAAATTGAAGGAGTCGAACCCAGATATCCGGGGTCTGAGAGGCAAGATCAACCACCGCCCTCAACCTAGCTAGATCCTAGATTCTAATTGCATCTTTTCAATCGCGATTCCTTTGTCATTGTATCTTTTCATGGCTTACTTTCTAAGATCCTCAGGAAAGGGCCTACATGTAGGCTAATTTCCTTTGTCCTTGTATCTTTCATCGCCTAATTTTGTTATAAAATTAAAAATAATCTGCATGCCCTCTCTTGAGGGTCTATCCATATCTAAACGCACCCATGGCCCCTAAAATAACCCCAAATACCACCATTCCTAACCTACACCCAACCCTCCCCGGCTCTTGTTGTCTGCTACTCTACCATCTCCTCCTCCTCCTCCTCCTCCTTATCATCATCATCATCTAAAGCCTAACCCATCTCGCCGCCCTAGCCTCCTCCATCCATCCTTAAGCTTCCTTCTCCTTGTCTAATCTCTAACCTATCTCACGGTCCTCTTTCCTCCTTCCTCCTCCTAGGTCATAGGTTAGCGATGGAGATAGTTTAGCGATTTAGAGATAATTAAAATTTTACATCGCCCCACGTCAAATCCATGGATGCATCATAATCGCATTGGCAGTACCACCAGGGGATAGGGGAGTTGGTAAAGCCACTAATGGTTGGGTGAGGAGGTTGTGGGTTTAACTCCTCCTCCCCTCAAGTTACCCATGAATGTGTAGGAAAACTTCTAAATGCCTCAATGCGCATTCCTAGAGGGATTAGTTTGAGCTCGAAGTGGGTTCATTGATGACAAGGCCGGTTTTGATCTCAAAAAAACAAACAATCTAAAGACTGCTATTCAAGCAGTATATAACCTTTTACAGTCTTTACAAGGAGGTAGTAACCTTTTACAGTCTTTAATTACCTCAAAAAAGCGTGGTAAAATTCATGGATTAATTGGAGGAGGTATTTGGCTTTGACAGTCTTTACAGGCTTGATCACAGCCATCCGTTACATGCAGGACCGACGGATCAATCGCATTCAGGCAGGCACGAGACAACTGTGATGGGGTATATGATGCATGTACAGAGTCTATACAGCTGTTGTGTGGTTGAAAAGCAATTTTCCCTTGCTGATGGTTGGTTGGGGAATTGGGAGAGACGACGACGTTGCGTCACCAACTCCGTATCCTGGTTTTTACTGCTTTAACCTCAGAAAGTTAAACAGGAGGCGTGGGACTCCTGTGTCTTTTAACCCCACTTTGGACGGCTACGTGGCTCTCAAGATCAATATAAATAAGCGTTCCCGTGGACGCAGGCAGGACCCCCGATGGGCCATCGGAAGCAGAGCTGATGAGATGCGAGAAGGAGAAGGATAGGGTTTCACTTTCATTCGCCGCCGCCTCTGATTCGCTTGGTGCAGGTCGGGAACGCCTCGATGTGCACGCCGTCGAGCCGGATCCTGCCTTGCACCAACTGAATTGGAGTCGGAATGCGACGGTTTTAATTTGTCTTCGGCGCACCCACACGCGCCTATGGATCTCGTGATCAATCTGTCGTCTCATACTCATCGGTTGGTCAGATCTCCGTGCCATCTACTTAACTCATCGAATACTGATCGGTTTTTTTTTTTATTTCTTCTTCCGGTCGATCGTCTTTCATTTCATTTCTTGATGTTCGATTTGGAAGTTTCCTTGATCACTCACCAGCCTCTCTTTTTTTTTTTTTTTCTTTTCTTTCTCTTGATTTGGGTTTGGGTAGATTCTTGATCGTGCTCTTCTTCTTCTTCTTCCTTTTTTCTTCTTCTTCTTTGTGCTAGCTGCTTACCGGTGCTCAGTGGACTCAAATCTTTGGCCTTCTCTTTTACTTTTAGTAGCTATCTCTAGCTAGTAAGGACGGTCATGAGTGCTCTTAGATCTCTCTCTCTCTCTCTCTCTCTCTCTCTCTCTCTCTCTCTCTCTCCCTCTCTCTCTCTCTCTCTCTTCTTTTGCTGCCTAGCTTCCACTTGGTTGATAGATATGGCTTTTGGTTCTTGTTATACTGATCTTTCTTAAGGAGCATCTTTTTTGTTTCTTTTTTTTGTTAATAGAGAATCGCATCTTTTTTGTTGTTGAATCAGTGGATTTCAATTTCAGGGTATTGAGGACTTCCTATCCGATATTTGTGACAGCTGGTAATTACGTCGTCATCATCATCATCATCAAAGTTTTGCCCCACCGGAGAATCCGGAATAAGGAGGGTCAACTCTAGAAAAATAAAAAAGAGGGTACACGACAATATTTGAGATAGTGCGCAGATTGTAATATTCATCGTTCTTTGTGGCACAAATTATAAGCCAAAGAGCCAAATTGAAACAGCATTTCCGTTCCGTAGTTTATAGGTCTACCAGTTGGGACTATCCAAATGGTTTTTATCTTGGTTAATTATTGGTTTATCGGTAACATTCTAGCTAGTTTGGACATCAAAAGTGGTCACATATGGGTCCAATGAGATCCAATCATCTTCCTTCCTTTCTTTACTCTTATCCTCTAAGTGATATGTAGAGATTGAAAGATCATTACAATGATTAAGTTGGATTCTGATTATTTCTACTGCACTCTTCATGGCCAGATCCTCTGCATGTATAGAAACCTATTAACTACTCTTATCCACTTAAGTGATATTCATATATATATATGGAAAGATCATTACTATTATGAACTTGCATGGTTTCTGATTATTTCTATTAAACTTAATGTTCGCTTCATTCTCAGCTCATATGCATGTATAACTTACCAATCTTTTGCATCTTTTATGAAGATTTATTAGCTTTTGATGATTTAGAATGCTGTAAGTGGTTACTTCATCTATGTAAATATTCTAAAGGTTATGTGTGCAATTTAATATACTTAATCTTATACACCCAATTCCTTCTTTCTGAATTTCAAGGAATCATTAAATTTAGTTAGTCCAGTTATTAAGTAATTAAATAAGCCGACTTCTGTAAAGATCTTGTTTTAAAGGTGAAGGGTGCTTCCCTGGCCTATTTTCATGCTCAATTGACAAGTTTACAGCTTGGAGTGTGAAATATTTAGAAAATTTTTATGTTCTGTAATCGTTGATGTTGAGAATAGTCCCACATCGGTAAAGGTGTGGGAGTTCCACGTCTTTATATATTGTTGTCCCCTCCCTCTCATCACTGATTTTGAGGGGGCATAGTAAATTTATTTGTCCTTCTCCGACAACTGATTCCTTCTCGTTCACAATCAGGTCGTTCAATCGCGAGCATCCTGCGATCCGAGAGCGTGCCCTTCTTCGCGAGCCACTGGATCGAGATCGCAAGACTCCATCCGAGCACGAGTCTCCCTGTGATATGAGATCACGCTCGAGACCTGTGTGACCTCGACCCCGAGACTTAAGCGACTTCCTCCCTGTGCGGTTACAGAGATCTATTTACCCGCGCAGCCAACATGTCCTAAGCCCTCAAACCGGCCTCCTCCCTTGAGGCCTTTTCGGCAACCCGTGTCGTCGTCGCTGTGTGATCTTAGATTTTGTGTCTACTCCCTCTCGGATTGGAGCCCACTTCTGCAGTCAGACCCACAAATCCGACCACCTACGTCCCCATCTGGTCTCCTTTGTTGGCCTGCTGAGCCTCCCACCGATCCGACCCAGCCGACTGCAGCCCCATTGCTGCCCTCCCTTGCCAAAGAACCCAGCCCTGTTTTTGTCCTCTTTTCTCACGCTGACCACCAGATCACCTGCCGGTGTGCCTCTCCCTCGCGTGTCTACTCCTCGTCACATGTGCCCTATGCCTATGCCCTGAGCTTGTTGGAGACCTGTGCCAGACGAGATCTGGTTGCTTGTTGTCGTGCCGATCCCACTGTTGTCTGCTTGCTCTTGTCGAGATATGGTCACCGGAGCCCTGCGCTCGACAAGGTCAAATGCACCATACGCATCTCCAGCTTGCCGCTTGAGCGTGTGCCCATCAAGGTCGCCTGCTGATCTTGCTGCTGGAGCCCGACGCCATCTCCAGCTTGTGCCTCCCTCACCCTTTTGTCCTCTCTTAAGTGAACCACAGAAAAAGCCTCCATCTGTTCATATTTCTAAAGTGAACCAGAAAAAGAAAAGAGGCCTTCAACTCGTAAGGTGTCTTCTTTCTCTCGTTTTCGTGCACCGTGTTGGTCTTCTCGATGTTGTCAGTCTCTTCGTCGTTCTTCTCTCGAGCTCCGTGCTCGATCCCTCAATGTCAACATCCCTCCTCATGACCGAGTCCGACCTTCCCGATGCCATCTTCTGCACCTCGTCGAAGGCTTCTTTCTGCACCAGTCAATCATATCACATGTCACCGGAATTTGTCAATCTCTCCATCATCGATCGGGATTTGCAGCCAGCACTTGTGGCCGTCCTCCCCTCTGATTTGCCAAGGAAGGCTCTCAAATCGCTTACCTCCGCTGATTCTCTGCTTCCCAACTCCTTCTCCCAGCTGCAACTTCGACCTCCTTCAGTTGCCACTGTTTGCAACTTCTCCTCTTAGTGCCTCTCCTTGGGACCGTCTGTGCCTCCGCCTGCATGTCTGCACTCGACCGGTCGCGCCCTATGCCATACACTTGTACTTGCGCTCTGCTAGTCCAGCCGCCTCCGCCTGCGCTCTGCTGGTCCGCTTGCATCCTGACTCTGTCAGCTTGCATGTGTTTTGCGCTCTGCCAATTTTCCTATGCCCCGCACCCTACGTTCTGCTGGTCCGTATGCGCCCTATTGGCCTGCATGCGCCTTGTGCACTGCCGGTTCGACTGTGCTCTACACCCTGCTCTCTGCCGATCGAGCTTCTCTTCATTCGGTACTTTGTCGGCCTGCATGCGCCTTATGCTCTTCCGGTCCACCTGTGCTCTACACCATGCTCTCTGTTGATCGAGATCCTCTATCGGTTTGTATGCGCCTTGTGCTCTACACCCTGCTCTCTGCCAATCGAGATCCTCTCTCTTCCTCCGATCGAGCTTCTCTCCCTCCGACGTCTCTCTCTTGGCCGTTGTCTCTTCTTTCTCCTTTGTCGCATGAGCTCTCAGATCTCCTCTTTCCGGTCACACTTGTGCTGGTTCTTGGATCCTCTCTTGCCGGTTGTGCGACCCTATCAAATCTACGACTCTATTTTCTTTTCTTCGTCTGTGATGATTGAGATCTTCTAGGAGGTGTCAAGTGCTTGCCTCCTATGAGATCTCACGCATCCATATCTTTCTTAGCCGATCTCTCCCTTTCGGCCTCCTCCATTGTCGGTTTCTATCACCGTCGGTTTCCTCCGCTCCGATTCTTAGTGATCTTTACCAGTTCCCTGGTTGACCTGCTTATAGGTTGGTCGGGTTCCCCAGGTTGTCCTGCTTGCAGGTCAATCGGGTTCCCAGCACGACTTGCTTGCAGGTCACCTGGCATTATCGATCTTTACTTTACAAAATAAAAAAAAGGATATTTGATGTATTTTTTCCTTTCTTTTATTAAGTAAACTGATGTCGGTTTATATCTTACATCAGTTTGACGGGGGGTATTAGATGTAGTGTTACTATTACTCCCACCTTAATAGAGGTATTTTAATGGTGTGTGTTATCTCATTATATAAGGAGATGTAGTCTTATGTAATGTGTGATCAATATCAATAAAAGGAGTTTACTCCCCTCCTCAACATGTATCTTTTGGGGAGGAACTCGGGTTGTCACATGGTATCAGAGATAGGTCCCACCCCGTCTCCCCTCCATGAGGTCCTGTCGCACCCTTTTTCTCCCTACGATCGAGATCTTGTTCCTGCCTCCGATCGAGAGATGCTCTCCGTGCAAATGGGTGTTGAGAATAGTCCTACATTGGTAAAGGGGTGGGAGTTCCACGTTTTTATATATTGTTGCCCCCTCCCTCTCATCACCGGTTTTAAAGGGCACGGGAATTGTAACAGTTGACTTGGTCTTTTGAATTATCCTACATAAGGTTACTTGCTTTAATCTTCTCTATTGTACGCCTGTTGATAAAAAAATAAATAAAGTTGAAAGCCTTCTTTGAACCCTGGGGAATGATTGCGCAACAGAATTCTAAGAGCCTTTGTTGATGTTCCTGATTCTTAAATGCCGGATTGTGGAAACAATAGGAACTGATCCGCTAGCACATTAAGGTTTGTTTCATTTTAGAATGATTTGTACTTTTCATTACTTAATATCTGCTTAAGTTACGGATTTCTTATGAGTTGCTCTATTTTTTTCTCCCTTCTCGATTGAACATATGACAATTTAGAGTACTCCCGTTATTTGATATTTGATTTGATTGTCTTTTTTTTAGTTTAGCTATTAGCGTATGAATTGCTTAGTATGAATCGGATTTTGTGTATTTTAGTGGAGTTCTTATGCAGAGCAGGTATTAAGTATTAGGATATAAACCAAGTTAGTTTGTGCCTTTCAACTAATGTTATTACTTTTTCCTGCATTTAATTTACAATTACTGGTTGTCATTAGTAGCAGTCATCTCTATCATTACATTACCTTCTCTACACACTGCACAGAAGAAAAAGGAAAAATTCTTTTGAGAAGTGAATTGTCAAAAAGGAATTTAAGTCGGCTGAATCATGCTTCATCTTGTAAAACTTGGCAGTATTTGATTTCTGAGCTAGCCCCCCCTTACACTAGAGCTCGAATCCCCGTCAGTAGACTTGTAAGTCTGTCAAATTTACTCCACTGGGCCACATTTCAAGTTGAGTTAACCCGTTTTGTATAGAACTTGTCTAGATAATCTAGCCAACTCAATTTGTGAACTCATTACAGTCAGTTGGGTAGATTGACTGTTATTGTATTTGGAGGATGACATAGTTTTTGTTATCTGGATACGTGTACAAAGATCAAGTACAAGATAGATTAAGGTGATCATTGGAAAATGTTGAAGAACTCGATTGGTGCATCTTGTCTGGCATAGTTTTTGTTATCTGGATACATGTACGAAGATAAGTACGTAAGAAGCACGGATACAGGATACGGGTACGATACGATATGAGTACGGCGATACGAGAAATCTCAAAAAGGTAGGATACGGGTACGACTAAGGATACGACAATAAATTATTATTTTTTAAATATAAATATTAAATAAATACTAAATTATTAATTTATTATCCAATAAGGTAAGCATTAACTAATCATGTGACATCATCATTAGATTCATTACAAATAATCTAAAATAGATAGTCCAAAACGACAAAAAACAAATTAAGCATACACCATGTTCATACTTCATATCTTGAACTTTTGAACAAAAACATAAAATATACCGAAAGGATAAAATATGAGAGATTCAACTTCAAGTCTTCAAGCCTTCAATTCAACCTAACTTCAAGGACCTCGTCGTCATCATTGGCAATGCCATTTTCGATGAATAGTACGGCTTCCAAATCCGGTTCATCAAGGGAAAGATTTGCAACCTCAAGTATCCCCACACCTTCTAATGAATCAAATGCATCCCCTCCAACATTACACATCTTTGTTTCACCTTCATTATATTGTTGACCTCTCCTTGATAATAAGCAAAGATTGTTGTGCACGAATACCAAATCTTCGGCTCTTTGAGATGTTATTTTATTTCTCTTCAAGGAGTGTATAAATGAATAGCTGCTCCAATTCCTTTCACAACATGAGGAAGAAGAAGGTTGTCCAAGTATCTTCAAAGCCAAGGTTTGGAGTATAGGCGTGGAAGATCCATGGATAACCCACTAAATCTTTGGCTCCATTAGTTCTCTATTTTGAAGGGACTCACTATCCGCAAACTCCTTTATGCCTGCCGAAAAGAGAGCAAACTCCACATTAACCGCTCTTCACTCCACCAAAGTAGAAAAGTATCTTTTAAAACACATATCTCTTTCAATTGAAATCTCATCCTGGTGTGGACTGTATGTACACGATCGGGAGCCTCTTCGAGCTAATTTGTGCTATAATATCTATAAGAGAAGAAATGGTTTATTCACTTTATTGCCATGAGTTATGAATCGTAAGTCATAACTTATGCTATGAGTATAAAAACTAAACTAAAAAAGTATGTTGAAGGCTAAAATATTAAGAGCATAAATAGTTACCTTGAATTCAAGAAATATGCCAAGCAATATAGTGATATGTTGCTCTTTTTCCATCTTTCCACTAGAATGTTATGCACCACCGTATAAAAACTTGATTCTTCATTTATGTGCTTCCCTTCGTGGCGATATATAGCATGTTTCACTTTCTCTATCATAGAATCCCACATATCATAAACCAAGTGAAGACAAAGCTTATCCGTATCGGCCATCCGTAGCATTTCATTTATAGGCCCCATGAATGAAAGTATGTAGTCTACTTTATCCCACCACAAGTCATCTAAAATCTTCTCTTTGACAAATGCCACCTTACCAATGTTATATCTATATGATGCCCATTGGTCACCAATGACCATATTTTGGAGGCCACATTTTATTTACTTAAATCTTCTAAGCATCACAATTGTGGAAGCAAAGTGTGTATCTGCAATAGAGAGCATATTCAAATTCACGTGATCATTGAATATAGCCAATCTTATAGAATGGTTCATGATGAAATTTTTTATCACCATAGCATCTTCGGAACTAGTTGTAATTCAACTTCACTCTTCATTATGTAACTTTATTCCTTTGAGTGTTCTTTGCGGAGCATATATTCTTCAAGGCGAGGTTGAGTGTATGCACTACACATGGTGTCCAAAAAACATGTGAAAATTGAGCCTCAACAAGCAACGTGACACTCATGCACACGGGAGCATTATTGGTAATTACTTGCCCTATATTTTGAGGTCCAACCTCCATAATAGTATCCTTGATCAAAGAAGATATGAAGCATTTATCCTTATATTCACCTTGGCGGTTAACCACTTTCAAGAACATAGGCCCATCTTCGGTCACCGCCATGAAATTGATGAATGGCCTTCTTTGAGGATCACTCTACCCATTACAAACAATGCTTATTCCATTTTCTTTCTATGTTTTCTTAATTGGATCTAGTAACCTCTCAACATTAGTCCTCTCTTTTTGAAGAAGTGTTGTCCTTAGCATGTTGTAATCCGGCGGGATATAACCACTAATCGTATTGTTTGCCACAAAAGTGTAGGACCGAATGTAGTGGAGATTTCTTGCAAGGTGAAATGGCAAACTGCCCGAGTAATACATCCTTGCAATTTCGTTTTGTAAATTCTCTCTAGCTCCAAGGTTAAAAGCTTTCTCGATGTCGGTATTGCACATTCCCTTCCTCCTCGTTGGCTCAACAAATGACCCAATGCTTCTACTTCTCATTACTCCCGAAGAAGAACCAACTTTGCTTGAAGACGATGGCAAAAGAACATGTTTCAGCCTTGTATTTTCCAATCTTAAGGAGGTTTCTTCTACAACCCTCTGCATCTCCATCAAATGTTGTCTAGATACTTTAGGACATGCATTAATTCCTTGATCCCTTAAAAACAAATGTGCCTTCACTCTATAATGAGATCCTTTAAAAACTTGTTGGCAATAATTAGACTAAAAAGTACAATTTCCTCCCCCTCTTTCTTTAGCCTTTTCTAATTTTGTAATATACTTCCAAAGGGAGGTATGATCATCTATTTCAATGTGATTGTTCACCCCCCTATTGCTAGAAGAATCAGCTGAACTACCTGTATTCATTTTTCTGCCATCAAAGATGTCAAGAACAATTTAAGAATTTGGCACTATACAAACCCTTTGATCATAGTGCATCCCATCGCCTATTCACCAAGGAGATATAAAAGAATTATTAATTGATAGAATGCATCATAAAGAATATATTCAATATAGAAGAAGCACGGGTTGTTGCATATTCAATATAAACGAACTACTAATTGTTGTACTTTATCACTGTTTTTTTTAAAAAAAATTTAATGAAATTTTCATAATTGACTCAATATTTTATCATTGTTTTTTGATTGATCTTATTGCATACTTGCAGATCCTGGCGGCGGGTCCAAGGGGTTGCAAATTGGGCTGAGAGAGAGAGAGAGAGAGAGAGAGAGAGAGAGAGAGAGAGAGAGAGAGAGAGAGATGGAGCTGTGAGGGGGAGAGAGAGAGAGAAAGAGAGATGGGGCTGAGAGAGAGAGAGAGAGAGAGAGAGAGAGAGAGAGATGGGGCTGAGGGAGAAAGATGGGCGGACGACAGACCACTGTAGTCGGGCGACGTACGGGCATGGGTGGATGGCTGCAGTCGGGCTACGGACGGCTGCAGTCGAGTGACAGACGGGCGCGGACGGCTGACGACTGCAATCAAGTGGACGACGGGCGCGGACGACGGACGACGGAAGACAGCAGTCAGGCGGACGGCTACAGTAGGGCGACTGACGACTGACGGCGGACTGCTGCAGTCGAACGAACGACGGCGAACGATGGGTGCGGGTGATGACTAGGTCTGCAGTCGCCTGCCTCTCCACTCTCCCTCTCATCTGCTCAATACAGAAAACAGAGTGGAGGTGGGGTTAAAGTCTTTTAGTGTGGGTTTGGGTCTAACTTTTGACCAAACCCAAACCCAATAACCCAAACCCAAACCGGCCGACCGTATCCCTCTGGTATCCCACCTGTATCCCGGCCGTATCCGGGCCGTCTCCCTTGATATTTTAAGATTTTTAAATTAAGGATATGCTCGAAACGTATCTGACACATATCCAGACCGTATCTGTGTCCGATATATATCCGATACATGTACTTCATGTATTTTGGAGTATCCGTGCTTCTTAGTTAAGTACAAGATAGATTAAGGTGATCATTGGAAAATGTTGAATCGCTTGGTGCATCTTGTTCGACATTCAAGAGATCGAGAATGGTACTCTATGCAAAATGATTTATTCGGTATCGTTGGAAATAACATCTAGGATCAACCCGGAACATCAATTTTTTTTTTTTAATTTCGCTACAATCTACGATTGAAGATTTTAAGATTGGATAAGAGTATTTATAGACTAATGGTATGTTTCTGAATCTATGATCGTCAATGTGGGCCCACTAAGCATGCAGATAAAATGCCCCTTTTTACTCGTTACGTCCTCCTATTCTTCTTCTAGAGGGACGATTAGAATGTTTCAATCATGGCGGACAACCTGTTGGTAGAGGGTTTGTGGTCGTCCCGGCCTGCCCCTTTTGTTCCTTGGACAAGTCGATTGATCACTTGTCATTGCAATGCCCAGTCTATCTCTCCTCTTTGGGATTGTCTTCTTTTTTGTTTTCTTCTTAATTTTCTTAATCTTCCTCTCTCTCTCCCCTTTGGTCTGATTCGTGACAGGTTCAAGTTGCTCACAGTCTCTGACCTGCTTGGGATAGGAGCGTGGCTGGCCTTCTCTGAACTATTTGACTGAATACAATGCCAGGGTGCTCCAACAGGAGACCAAGACCTTGGATAGCTTGTTTGTCGAGGCTGGTAGACTTTCTTTGATGGGCTGTGGTGCTTGTCTGTTATCTTTTGCGGCTATGGCTCTGCACTTGTGTGCGTTGAGTCGTGCTTTGTAATTTCTTGCTTGGTTTTTTTCTCTTCCTAATACACAGGTTGGGGTCTGGCTAACCCCCTCCCCGCTCAGGGATGCCATTTACCCTATAAAAAAAAAGAGGTGAAGCAAGTGCCCTCCAATGCCAAGCTTTGGTCAGCTTGAGCTTGGCTTGTTTATTAAACGAGCCTACACTTCAAGCTAGGCTTCACTTAGTGATCGTACGGTACCTTAGTGAGCTTGTTTCCAAACTCCAAAATCAGTCAAAAGCAAGGACTATATATGTTTGGTCTATTCAAGTCATTTATGAGACTATTCACGATCCTACTCGCGAGTCCTAAACAAGCATGTTTGCGAGCTAAATCGAGCCGAGCTTTGGTCTGCTTGAGCTTGGCTCGTTTATTAAACGAGCCTAAAATCTAGGCTTGGACTTGGCTTGACTAGTAACCGAACGAACTCGATTGAGCTTTTAT
The DNA here is from genome assembly GCA_947650365.1 of Chamaelirium japonicum. NCBI lineage: Eukaryota > Viridiplantae > Streptophyta > Magnoliopsida > Liliales > Melanthiaceae > Chamaelirium > Chamaelirium japonicum. The sequence continues at coordinate 63,565,389 of OX393549.1, read as the reverse complement.
CGAACTTGTGATGTTCGTTTGCGGCCCTATTCATAAGATATTGAGCAAATAAATAACATTAGTTACTTTTTTGCTAATTACTCAACTAATAGGTTAATTATCGAAAGCTCCCATAATTTTAATATTTGCATAAGTGTCCCTCATGTACACAGTTGCAGTACTAGCTACGTGTATATCTAGTATTGTGACTGTGTATATGATACAGGAGATTTGGTTCCTTCAAAAGAGGCAGTTACAATCAACCCACGCTTCTCCAAAAGAGGCAACTACAACCAGTCCGCACTTCTCTAATAGAGATAGCTACAACTAGCTCACGCTTCTCCAAAAGAGGTAAGTCATCATGCTTCCCTCCTAAAGATGGCAACTCTAACAACTTAGAAGGAAGACCATCTGATCCCAAAGAAGAAAGATGTTAATGGCAACAAATCGGTATCAACGTGATATTGCATCAAGACCATAAATTGGATCAGATTCATCAAAGGTTCTTAAGGAATGTTATTAATTTTTTATTTTATTTTTATTTTCTTTCTTTCTTATTACTCGGCTAAATCCTATATAAAGGCCTACCACTAGCATGTAATGGCATCCATATTTTGATATTTCTAATGAAGTGATTGTTATTCCCAAAGTTCTTGCATCTTGTGAGATTCGCGAGAGTTCTTGAAAGAGGATCGTTGCATCTTCCCTCTATCGTCAATTGAAGAAGACGTGCTCCTCTTCGACCCCGCTTTTGCTACGCCAACGCCAAGATCGTAGGACTCCCTACGAAGATTATTCAAGCAACGAGGAGGCGCCATCCCCACAATATGACCCCTATGGCTATGACAATCGCCTTATGGGAGGACATGATAGTCGTTACCCGAGAGGTCGTGGATTCCACCGTGGACGGGAGGGGGGGACAACTACAGTAGTCGTGGTGGCTATAACGGCGGCAATCATGGCGGCTATGGTGGCTACCAAGATGAAAACGGCGATCTATATGGCGGCCCTTATGATGGCTATGGCGGCTGCAACAACGGCTTCAACGATAGACCCGACTACTTTGGTGGAGGCTACCAAAACGGTGGCATCGATCGTGACTTCTGCATGAAGGTGGACGTGACCACCTTTATTGGTCACCTCAACTTCGAAGAGTTCCTCGACTGCCTCTCTGAAGTCAATCGATTCTTTGACTATATGGATACGACGAAAGAGAAGAATGCCAATCTAGTGGCCTACAAACTCAAAGGAGGTACATCTGCGAGGTGGGAGCAACACCAACAATCTCATGCCCGGATTGGAAAGAATCGTATCCGTTCTTGTTCACGAATGAAGCGGCTCCTTCGCACGCGTTTCCTCCCACTAGACTACGAACATGTATTGTTCTAATAATACCAAACATATATGCAGGGCCCCCTCACTGTTAACAAGTACACGATGAAATTCTTCCATATGGTGGTCCGCAACAACCTGGAGGAGACCGACGCTCAGCAGGTAGCGCGCTACATCGGGGACTTCGACTAGCAATCCAGGACCTCGTCCATATGCAACCCATTTATACCCTCCACGAGGCGGTGCAACTAGCCACGCGTGTGGAAATGCAATTGGAGCGGGAGGAAAATCCTCAGAGCAACTCCTTCAATCGAACACCCACACCAACCTGAGCGAGCAACTTTCGACCAATCAAGGAAAAACCCCTGAGAAAGAAGGGCCAGCTACTACGAATAAAGGAGCCAGCACAGTCAAGCGAGGACGACCGGCACCACAAACCCCGTGCGAGCTCCTCCCACAAACCCCTAGGCAGTTCAAAGGGGAGACAAGTGCCACTGATGCAATCAAGTAGGGCACTACTCTAATCAATGTCCACAACAGCGCATGTCGAACATGGCCGAAGCAGATGAAGGCTACGACAAAGAAGCACTTGAAGAAGCGGCTGATAATGATGAAGAAGTCACATACGATGATGAAGGAGACCATGTCTCACTCATTATACGTAGACTTATATATGCATCGCGCGAAGATCCCAAATCCCAACGACACCGCATCTTCCAGATACGGTGTACTGTCTATGACAAGGTGTGTGATGTCATCATCGATGAGGGAAGTAGTGAGAATATCATCTCCGGATCAATAGTGGATAAGCTCCAGATTCCAACAGAGGTACACCCGACGCCCTACAACATCGAGTGGCTCAAAGACAACAACGTTCTCAAGGTAATCCGACAGTGCATGATTTCCTTATCCATCGATAAAACGTATAATGATGATATCCCGTGCAATGTTGTGGAGATGGATGCTTGGCATATTCTACTTGGTAGGCCATGACAATTTGATTGGAATGTCGTGCATAAGGGCTGGGAAAATATCTATGCCTTCATCAAAAAATGGACAAAAGATCATCCTTGGGCCGATGTAGGAAAATGGTTGTCCCAAAGCTTCCAAAGTGGAGGGGCGGTTCTTTTTGGTTACTAATGATTTTGAGATATGAAAGATACAAGTACTCTCTGCGCACTAGTGGTGAAAGGGGAAAAAACCAAGCATGTTGTCACCCCCGATGCCATGAAATCTCTCATGCAAAAGTTTTGCGGAATTATGCCAGAAGACATCCCAGACAAGCTACCACCAATGTGGGACATCCAGCACCACATCGATTCGTCCCTGACTCAAGTCTCTTGAACTTTTGAACTACCAGATAAGCCCGAAGGATTATGACATTCTACATGGTCAAGTGGAGGAGATCATTCACAAAGGGCTAGTCCGTGAGAGCATTAGCATGTGTGCGGTACCGGTACTGCTGACGCTATAGAAAGACGGGAGTTGGAGGATGTGCATTGATAGCCGAGTGATCAACAAGATCACCATCAAGTACCGATTTTTGATCCCACACCTAGATGACATGCTGCACATGCTGGAGGGCACCAAAGTCTTTTCAAAGATCGACCTCAAGAACAACTATCACTAGATCCTGATCCGACCCGGCGATGAATGGAAAACATCCTTCAAGATGAAGGAGGGCCTCTATGAGTGGCTTGTTATGCCCTTCGGTCTCTCCAACGTCTCGAGTACTTTCATGAGGCTGATGAACCAAGTCCTAAAGCCATTCGCAGGTAAATTTATTATGGTCTACTTTGATGATATTCTGGTATACAGCCGGACAGAGGAGAACCACATCCAGCACATATGACAGATCTTCTCAACTCTTCAAGAAGCCAAGCTCTACATAAATTTCAAAAAAATATAGTTTCCTAACAACTAGCTTCGTTTTTCTAGGCTATGTGGTGAGCAATGAAGGGATCTGTATTGATGAAGACAAGGTAAAGGCTATCCATGAGTGGTCTACCCCAAAGAGTACCACTGCGGTCAGGAGCTTCCACGACATGGTGACTTTCTACAAGCGCTTTGTACGGAGCTTTAGCAGCATTGCCGCTCTCCTAATAAATTGTATGAAGAAGGGGAAGTTCCAGTGGACCGACGTGGCTAAGCAGAGCTTCAACACCATCAAAGATAAGCCCACGACAGCCCTAGTACTAGCTCTATCGAACTTCAAAAAACTATTCAAAGTCGACTGCAATGCTACCATGATAAGCATAGGTGCAGTCTTGTCCCAAGAAGCGAGACAATAGCTTTCTACAGAGAGAAGCTCAGCAAGGCGAGAATGAAGTGGACGGCCTACGAACTGGAACTATATGCGGTGGTCCAGGCACTCCGGCACTGGGAACATTATCCTATTCAGAGGTAAATCCTCTTGTACACCGACTCCCAAGCCATCCGATACCTCGACAACTCAAAACACACCAATCGGATGCACGCTCAGTGGGTAGACTGCATCCAAAAATTCAACTATGTGATCAAGCACAAATCAAGGTCAACTATGCGATCAAGCACAAATCGAGAAACTTGGTCGATACTCTCACCAGAAGAGCAACCCTTCTCGTCACCATGCAGACGAAGGTAGTAGGCTTCGACTACCTCAAGGAATTGTATCCAGAAGATGAAGACCTTCAAGATGCTTGGAAGTGATGCGTCACTAACCAGGCGAGCACCAGAGATTTCTACATCCATGCAATAATGTTTTCTCTTCAAAGGCAATTAACTTTCCATTCCTCGCAATTCCCACCAAGAGCAATTGGTGTGAGAACTACACTGCGGAAGACTCGGAGGTCATCCAGGATGGGACAAGTCTATCTCCCTCATAAAGGATAGATACTACTAGCCACAACTCAAGCGGGATGCAAGCTACTTCGTGCGACGATGCTATACCTGCCAAACCGCTAAAGGACAAATGCAAAATACTGGGCTATACATGTCTCTTCCTGTCCCGGACATCCCTTGGATCGATCTTTCCATAGACTTTGTCCTTGGACTTCCGTGCAACCCAAAGAGACGTTGACTCCATTTTCGTGGTAGTCGACTGCTTCTCAAAGATGAGTCATTTTGTGCCTTGCAAGAAGATGGCGAACACGGTCAACATCACAAATCTTTTTTTCCAGGAATTCATTCGAGTATATGGCATGCCAAAGACGATCACCTATGACAGGGAGACTGTAACACCTGTGGTGTTAGATTTGAGAACAATAAAAATCCTCGATTGCTAGTTTCGTCTTTTTACAGCCAGACATTTTCTTTGGGCTTTTTTCAAATAAATGGATCGTAAACCTATGGGATATTTTACGTTCATATTCTCTATAAGTTCGAGCATGTCACGATGGTGCATTCCGTGCAACGATCAGGTGTATGCACAGCCAGTTTCGGCAGCCCGACATATAAACCCTAGAAAAATGATAATTGGTCGATAGTCGATGTCATTTTGTTTTCCACAAGAGATCGGGTGATCGGATCGTAACGAAACATGTTACGCTAGATGAGTCTCTGAGAGAGCCTTCCAATGAACCTGAGTTAGGGTTGATCCAACACCCGGGTGAATAGTTATTGCTATTTTAAGTTTTGGAGTCTTTCCTTCTTTTCGAGAGATTCAGAAGTCAGAAAATTATGTACCAAGCGCTGACGCGTTCGCGTTGATGAGACCTTTCTAATGAATCCTCTCGAGCTCTATTCCGACTTCCGATTTGATAGTTACAGGTGATTATTCTTTTCAACTCGGTTAGTGAACGAATCGCATCCGGATTCCAACCAAGCCCAGTTCAGGACTCGGGACCGAGCCCAACCAGCCCTAGAGTCTGCCTCCCGGTCTCCTAGCATAGTTTAAGCTCTCTTGACCTCCCTCCCTAGTTATTTAAAATCCAAAATTCGGATGAGAATGATTGGGCAAGATTTGGGGATAATAAACCCATATCTTTCATACCTTTATCCCCTCCCCCTTATTTGGAATGTCTTAACCGACCCTATCCCCCCAGCCCTTCTCACCATAACAACAGCCTCCCCCCTTTTTCTATGAACCGAGAGAGAGGGAGAGAAATAGAAAGAGAGAAAGAGAGAGAGAGAGAGAGAGAGAGAACAGGAGAAAAAGAGAGAGAGAACGAGAGGGACAGAAAGAGAACGGCGCAGAAAGAGAACGGGAGAGAGAGAGAGAGAGAGAGAAGGAGAAAAGATTGAGGGAGAAGATCAGACCATCTCGACCCGCCTCTCACCGAAGCATCGGCGAGCGTGCCGGCACCCCCAGGTCAGCCACCTCTCCTCCTCTCATCTCCTCCGCGACCCAACCCCGCGACCCCCTTCCACCTCTCTTGCCGCGGCCCACACGGGCAGTGATCGCCACCGCAATCGAGCCCCTCCCCGACAACCACTGACCTCCGACCAAGCCCTCGTGAAACCCCCTCCGGCCGAGCTCTCGGACTCCGACGGCTGCTCCGGCCGCCTCCCCCCGCGCCTCCTCTGTGGGGATGGTGCGGGAGAGGCCGGCCGAGCGCTCGCCGGCGCTCCAGGCCGCCCCTTCCGCCGGCCGCCGTCGCGCAGAAACCAGCCCGCCCGCTGGTTTTGTGGAGAAGATGAAGTTAGGGGGGAGGGGGAAAATCTGTAATTTCTCCAAGTTGTTTAGAAGTTTAACCCCAGACCCGACCCGTTTAATTTTGAACCCGGCCCGACATTCCACTGCAGACCCGACCCGACTTTTGCAGACCCGACCAGACCTCACAGACCCGACCCGACCAACACAGTGAACTAGTCTGGTTCACCTGAACCGGACCCGTGAACCAGTAAATTTTGGTTCGACTGCCATTTCTCCGTCCGAACTCGGAATTGGACGAAACCAGGGCCATTTCGACCGGCTCGGAAAGTCCTACCTATTGATCATCGTTTAGCATAATAATTATACTGTTTAATACCATGTTTTATCCTTGGACCCGATCTTATCACGGTGCCGTGGTTTGATTGTCGTTTCATCGTCCGAACTTAGATTCGGATAAAACCAGCGGCATCATGCTCAGAACATTGAGTCCTGCCTATTAAACCTAGAAGATAACTCTAGAAACCCTTATACCCTAGCAACCCAGCTAGCCATGCGATCGGTTTCATCGGTTCTATGTGGTTCGACTCGAAACCATCCGACCGAAGTCGGATTCCAGCGAAACTGAAACCATCGGAAAGGGTTCTTCGAGCCTGATTCGATGAGTAGGTTTAGCTTCTGATTACTTGATTAACCTAGTATTGTTTAGGTTTCTCGTACGGATTTGCGTGCTGTCGACTCAATGTTGGTCCCCTATCGAGGGTGCTCGATTATCCTTGGCATAAAACCCTCATCGTAGATTCTTTTGTTTTAATTGATAGAGTTGTGATATAGATCTGTGTTTGTTATCATGATTATGGTGATCCAGCGGAGACGGATCAGAGGCAACTAGCAGGAGTCGTGTGCGCCAACCAGGTGACATCTACTACCCTTGTGTGGTCTTTAATAGTGGGAAATAAAAATGACTAAGGGTAGGTGTCCATGACACTGCATGCGAATCCCGCCGGGCATCGTCATATGTGGTCAAGTGGACCCCGCCTTGCATGCGAAGTCGCGAGTCCGGAGACGCATACTTAAAATATTAATGAAATAATAATTATTGATTTTGATTATATGGACACCGTAATTAGGATTCCCTTAAATTAAACAATAAATTGAATAACTAATCATTATCGGGGCCCACCCTCTTGAGAGGAGTATGGAAACCCTAGCACACGGGTCACTGGGATGAGTGTCTTACGTTATTTATCTATTATGTCGCATGGGGTGCGAGAGCAGTATTGGACCAGGGGTAAATTGTTGGAAATTGTTAAGCATTAAAAAAACTTTTTTAGCTTCAGTATATATGTTGAAAGATGTTATATGAGAGGTAGGACCTCGTGCGCGCAAGGGTCGTGAACCACCCTGCGCGTACAACCGAAGTTAAGTAGGTTAGGGGTCACGGGCAAGGGTTGTGGTAAAGCCAATAGGAGGTGCCCTCGAGTAGAGATTGGCCTAGCAACCCTGTTTCGGGGAGTTGAAGTCCCTATAGTAAAACAAGTTAGGCGGTAGAGCTCCACCGTGAAAGACGGGAAACCCCTTATGATCATCTGGGTGACTAATGCATGGTGTTGGTATTGGAATTGGATCCGCTTATCAGAGTCGCAGTGGAAGCAAAAGATAGATCCAAATATCATACGGTGTATGTTTCATTACAATTAATTCTATAAAACAATCTATATGCAAATCTATGATCTTAGCATATATGCGGACACCCTAGATGCATACTACGATCTACGGAAGACATGCATGCATCTAGTTAGGTGTTTAGAATCATCATACCTTGTGGATCTATGATCCGGAAAGAACGGAATGATGAAGAACCGCACTTGAATTGCAAGGGAAGCTGTCGGATAACACCTTGTCCTTTGCGAAGGGAGGAATTCTCGAAATCCTATCTCTGAGTGCAAGGACTACGAGCCGATGGAGGAATTCATTGCGAAGACGATGGCAAATCGTGAGATCTCCTCTTTTTCTTTCTCTCTTCTTGATTCTCCTTCCTCCTTCTTCTTCCTTCTTCCTCTTTCTTCCTTGGCCGAAACCTCAAAGAAGGAGAGAAGGAGAGAGGGAGAGGGGGTCGGGTTTTTGGAGAGAGGGAGCACTAGGGCCGGCCCCTCCCTCTCTAATCCTCTTATAGGGCTGGCCTCCTAGTGCTACAAGCAAGCTAGGGCCGGCCCTAGGTAGATAGGGATGAGAGGGAGTGGTTTTTAGGGTTTCCACAAGCCTATCGTAAAGCCTGGACGAAAACGCCCTTCACGAAAAGTGAAAAACTGAAAGAGAGATTGAGTGAGGTGTGCTACTCGGAATCGAGTTCCGTCAGCGCCTATGAGCTCCTGAAATCATTCTGCTCATTTTAAGATCCATATTCAATATGTTCTGCACCATAGTTCAGTATTTACCAAAACACCCCTACGGCCCCTAACACATGTGAATTAGGTTCTTAGGGTCTGAGCCTGCGCTCCATCGCGCTACTTCGCATCCAACGTATCTAACCAGGTCGAGGAACAATTCCTATACACAACGACAGGGTGGAACATCAGGGTTTGGGATCTCTAGCTCCAACCGGATCCCTGATTAACTGTTCCGGTGACACACCGAAAGTTCCGTTAATCTGCCCTAATCTGATTAACCCGTGTAGCCACCCAGAGTGCGGCGCGAGTTGAACTCTAGTGATCCTAAACTTATGTTACTCCCTCGTAACTCTGTTCTCTACTATACTCTGATAATCCTTAGTCCCTCCTATTACTGGTGCCATGATACGACTCAGGCGATGTGGAGCACCGTCAGATCCCAATCGATCATCTGACTAGGAATTGATGACTTGTCATCTATAACACCATACACCTTCTGGTGCTATGTCTAGCATCTGGAACATCGTCAGTCATACTTACAACCACCAGGCCTAGGTTAATTGTGTGGACAGATTGACTCATCAAAATGCAACCATCCAACACTGGACATCGGATAACCTGTAGGGATTACATGTCACTCAAGCACCATCCGGGTAACCTAATGTACCATGGTATTGGACTATAGAAGGTCTGTACACATTGGCATATCAAATCACCACACAACTGGTTAGCCTAATGTACATGGTCCCTCAGGGTTAAAGACATATTATCTATAGTAGTAAGATGGTTTATGCACCAGTGTCTGAATCACTGAACTGTGCATCGTCTTGGTTCCTGTTCAACACGATCATCGTGCTTGGTTAGGTGAATGGGAATCCCACGTTCCCGTAGTGGAGACTTCACCACATCCTCTACCTGCCAACAACTTATTCTCGGTGAAGCAACCGGCATCACCTAAGTTGTAAACTAGTTCTAGGTCTATATACAACTGGTCCACTAGGTCTCCCAAGCATGGATCCACCATGCACCTCAGTAGCCTACTGTGTTCCCTAGGGTCTTTCATTATATGTGTATTAACATATACCAAAGTAGTATTCTAATTAAAGCAGTAACCAAAGTCATCTTTATTAATGTTAATATAGAAAATCCATGCTCAGGACACACGAGCTACAACAATCTCCCACTTGGTCTAGCGGGGAACAACAGTCTTAACTCCCATGGCATCCACGTGCTTCTCAAAAGCCTTGGTCGGTAACGCCTTTGTGAAAGGGTCCGCCATGTTATCTGTAGACGCCACCTGAGTCACTACAACCTCCCCTCGCTTCTGTAAGTCCCAGATAATGTAGTATTTCCACTCGATATGCTTACTCTTCTGGTGATATCTTGGCTCCTTGGATTGTGCTACAGTTCCACTATTATTGCAGTAAAGGACAATTCGATATTAAGCTCCTGGTACACATCCTAAGTCCGTGACGAACTTCTTGAGCCACACCGCCTCCTTGGCTGCTTCGCACGCCGCAACGTATTCAGCCTCTATCGTCGAATCCACGATACATCCCTGCTTAATGCTCCTCCAACTGACAGCTCCTCCTCCCAATGAAAACACAAACCCGGACATCGATCTCCTGGATTCCGGAACTGATGCAAAATCAAAATCCATATACCCAATCGGTATCAGTTCCTGTGAAGAGTAAACTAACTCATAATCTCTTATCCTACAGAGATACTTGAGTATACTTTTCACAGCAGTCCAGTGCCCTGGACCCGGATTTGACTGATACCTGCCTATCATACCTATTATATAGCATATATCTGGTCTTGTGCACTGCATAGCATACATCAGACTCCCTATAGCCGAAGAATAAGGTATCTTTTGTATCTCTGCCCTCTCCTCAGGAGTCTTAGCTAGGACCCTGATCCTTGGACAATTTCATTCCACGTCTGAATGGAATCAGTCCCTTCTTGGAGTTGTGCATACTAAATCTGACCAAGATAGTATCTATGTAGGCTGATTGTGACAGCGAGAGAGTCTTATTCTGGCGATCTTGAGTTACCTTGATCCCCAAAACATAACTCGCTTCACCCAGGTCTTTTATGTCAAATTAAGAGGATAACCACATCTTCACTGTAGACTACGTTCCAATATATTTTCTAATGAGCAGGATATCATCCACGTAAAGTACCAGAAAATATATTGTAGTCTTATCGTTCCTTTTATAAACACATGATTCATCGACGTTTTGTTCAAATCCATAAGACTGGATAGCCTGATCAAAACGTATGCTCCAACTTCTGGATGCATTCTTTAGTCCATAAATGTATCTTTGCAACTTGCACACCAGACTTTAATGACCTTTTGTGACAAAGCCTAGAGGCTGGGACATATAGATGCCTTTTTCCAAATCCCCGTTGAGGAATGCGGTCTTGACGTTCATTTGCCAAATCTCCCAATCATAATGGGCTACAATGGACAAGAGGATCCGGATTGACTTAAGCATAGCCACTAGCAAAAAGGTTTCGTCATAGTCGATTCCTTCTCGCTGGGTATAACCCTTAGCGACTAGTCTAGCTTTGTAAGTCTCAATGGTACCATCCGGACCTCTTTTTCTTTTGTACACCCACTTACACCCAACATGCTTAATGTCATGAGGCGGTGTTACAAGTGTCTAGATCGAGTTTTGGGACATCGATGTCAGTTCTGCCTCCATGGCTTTCTGCCATGCTGCATGGTCAGAGGATACCATCGCTTCATCATAGTTCAGAGGATCATCCTCCTGAAACTTTGGATGTACCAAGAAGGCTTCTCTAATTTATCTATCAGGAGCACTTGTGGTTCTCCCACTCCGACGAGCCTGCGGTGGTTCCATAGGAGTCGATTCTATAGTATCGTTTATCTTAGTGGTATCGGCTCCCACTACGTTTTCTATCTGCGTACTCCCATCAGTACCAAGCAATTCTTCAATAACTACTTTACTAGTGGGCTTATGGTCTATTAAATAATCCTGTTTCAGGAATACGATATTCGTCGAGACGATAACCTTTCTATCCTCAAGATCATAAAATAAACCACCCTTTGTCCCTTTTGGATACCCAACGAACAGACATACCTTAGTCTTTGACTCCATCTTATCTCGCTTGTCCTTCCGCACATGTGCTGGATAATCCCAAATCCTAAAGTACTACAGGCTTGACTTTTGCTTCAACCACAGATATACTTGGAACAAAGTTCAAAGTATATACTGCCGTCTCTAGAGTATATCCCCAAAAACTAGGTGGCAATGTTGCATAACTCATCATAGTCTGAACCATGTCTAACAAAGTTCGGTTTCTCCTTTCAGATACACCATTTTATTGTGGTGTCCCTGGTGCAGTCAACTGGGATACGATCTCATGCTCACGCAGGTACCCAATAAATTCATCCGATAGGTATTCGCATCCTCAATCCGATCGAAAATACTTGATACTCTTACCCGTCTGCTTTTCTGTTTCAGCTCTGAACTCCTTGAATTTATCAAAGGATTCAGACTTCCGCCGCATTAGGTATATGTATCCAAACCTCGAGTGATCATCCGTGAAGGTGATGAAATACTCGAAGCCTCCTATGGCACGGATACTTATAGGCTCATATACATCAGTGTGTACCAACTCTAATACCTCCTGAGATCTGCTACCTTTGGCTCGGAAAGATCTTTTAGTCATCTTGCCTTCCAGGCATGACTCACACGTTGGTAGGCTTTCTGAAATATCTGGATTTAAAAGTCCTACCTTAACCAACTTGTGAATCATGTCTGAGGCTATGTGTCCAAGCCTTAGATGCCAAAGAAGTGTTGGATTATTTGAGGGATTTTTTCTTTTAGATGAATTAACCACACATGCTTCAGTTATGTTATCCTGCTTATGATTGGAGTTAATTACATAGAGACCATTCTGTGTCTTTCCCTTATAAACAAAGGAACCATTCAATTTAATTGACACACCAGAAGCATCAAATAAAACTAAAAAAACTTCATTATTCAGTAAGGAAATAGAAATTAAATTTTGTCTCAAGGACGGTACATAAAGTAAGTCTCTAAGTAATAAACTTCTTCCATCAAGAAACTGCAAAACAACATCTCCAACTGCTTCAGCCTCTGCCACGGCTTCAGTTCCCATGCTTAGGATTATCTCCCCATCACCCAGTTTTCTTGTCTCCTTGAACCCCTGTAAATTATTGCAAGCATGGTTAGTGGAGCCAGAATCCATAATCTATAAAACTGGAGAACAACTGGATGCTACAAGGGATTCCACTATGTGGATTTGAGATATACCTGTCTAGCCTTCTTGGGAGCCACGTGGCAGTCACCCTTCCAGTGCCCTTACTTGCCACTTTGGAAATATTTTTCTTTGGGCTTCACCGAACCATCCTGCCTAGGAACCTGTGACTACACCTGGCCCATCTTCACAGGCTTCTTAGACTTTTTTTTTCTGAAACTTGCCTTTGGCTTTCAAATAAGACTTCCGCTCTACGTTCAGGGATTGGGCTCCTGCCTTCATCCCCGTCCTCTGCCGCCTGGAGCGCCGCTAGGAGCTCTGCGTTAGATATCTTCAACCGGTTAAGGTTAAAGTTGGTAACGAAGCTCTCAAACGCTCCTGATAGACACGCGAGAAAAATGTCGGTCTGGATCTCTGCATCCAAGATGATATCGAAGGAACCAAGCTTATTCACATAGCCAAACAATTTCAGCATATGATCCCGAACTAAAGTCCCCTCTGCCATCTTTGTGGATACCAATTTCTTGATGGTCAGGCAACAAGTTACCCCGACTACGACTCTCGAACATTTCCTTTAAGTAGAGCATTATGTCTGAAGCGAAAGCCATGTCTTCGACTTGCTTCTAAAGGATGGTCTACAAGGATGCCACTATGTAGCACTTGCATATCTCATCAGCATCTAGCCAGTTTTTCCATTCCTTCAACTGAGCCTCAGTAGCACTTGGTCCCGGCATGGCCGGTTAAGGGTTACTTAGGGTAATTATATGTTTGCCAACCCTTAGGACGAGCATCAGGTTACACTTTCTGTCCTTGTAGTTTGGTCCCGTAAGTTTGTTATCATTAAGGATGGAGGCAAGGGGGTCGAGCTTGGTTATGATTTCTGTAAACAATGATTTAAAGCAAAAATTAGGGTCTACCACAATCTATTTTATGGAATTTAAAAATAGATAATGTTTACTCCAGCCTCTATGTATTCACTATCTTAAGTGGAGACATCCAGGAATCTAAATTCTCTGGGCTCGAGCACTGAGACTATCAGCCTTGAATTAGAGACAGCATCTCGGTGAGAGCATGCAACCGCTTTTGCCAACAGGGTTTTTATAACCCAGTCTTTATCAGAATTACCCATGGCAAACTGAAAGACCTCCCAGTCTCCTTTTGGCCAGCTTTATGTGACCCGCGTGTGCAGCAACGATGGCTTCACACAAGCTTTCGGATGCTTCCCACAAATCCACGTGGTGTCGGCAGGGGGGTTCATAGGCTCCCACGGTGCAGGAAAAAACCGTCACCTATTGCCACCGGCATCCTCCATGTCCCGAAGGAAACCACTAGGTGAACCAGCATGGAAGGAAACACAGCTCTCACCCCATGGGAATATCGAACTGCGTACCTCCCACCCAGACCCTTAGCCGGTTAATTGTGGAGGCCAGGGGCTCCCCTTTGGAGGGAATCTCTTACACATCCCTTCTTTATGAGGCTTTATGCATATCTAGAAAGGTCATGATCTCCTAGACTTAGACCCTGGTCTACCGTGCTCTCACTAGGATTACAAAACTTCCCGTAAAGCATTAGTATCCTTGGAAAATATCATAGTCCCTACCTTGAATACTCAGCTTTCGTCTTTCTTGCAAGGATCACATTACATAGATTCCAAGGATCCCGATACCTCACTAGTTTGCCCATAATCCTAAGATCTGGAGCCTAGCCTGAGGTCAACGTGGAAAGGACTCCCACTAGAATGACACCTCGTTCATAATTTGATGCCTGATGTCATAGTAGATCTCATCTCATTATAGGTTTCGATGCTGGTCAAAAAGGAATATCCGACAACCTTCGCCAGACCTCAACCTAATGGTGGCATAACCAAATCGTGATAAGTTCACACTACCATCAAACGTCAACTAGAAACGGGTATAACTTAGTAGAATCTTAACCTAACTTGGTCGCTAGGACCATATGGGGAAAAGGCATCCCACTTGGGTTATCATACTTCTTATGGAGACATTAGTTATATCTAAACAAATCTAACACTGCGTCTATCTCGGTACACAGTACTTGGCTACTTGAACTACCACGAGGGTGGTTACCACCTTTCCTTTTAGCTAGTCATCGGATTCGCACCTGTTAGAACCATATAGAGACACTGATGAATCCATAAGCTTAGTACTAACCCTAAGCCTGATTTAGAGACTAACTCACAAGTAAGATAGATAATTAAATTATCATCGGAGTTCTCTAAACACTAAGAAAGATAACGACAGAAAAACATCCAAACTGAATCAAGTCCAGGATCCGACCCCTGAACCTGAATAGCACAGCCAAGATATCCTATTCTTTCGTTCTGCACGATCTCCGACGACGATCCCGATCGTCGCCAATGTGCATGGTTTCGCCGGGTCTTTGCATGCCATGGTACCGCTTGCCCGAACCGTGGATGTAGCATCATCTCTTTGTTCCTGTGATCGAAAAACTAACACGCTCCAAGCAAGTGCTCGTTCGTGTACAATTTCGCTAGAAAAAAAAGGAAACAATCCTAGAAAATATGGCCAGGGAATCGAGGGTGGTCAACCTCCACCCCCGCCCATCTAGAGCCTTAAAATCCACAAGCACAATAATAATCAATGCAAAATTAAATCCGGGGTCCGACCCCCAGAGGCATGCAATCACAGATTACTATTTAGCGCGACACCTGCAAAAAGACGATATATAGCACAAACCATATGCATGATCTATGCCGAACCCCGACAAAAACATATGTCATCATATATTTACATGATGTTTTCACGAAGTCATGTATGAAACATACACCAAAGCGTTCTCTGATACCAATTATTGGAATTGGATCCGCTTATCAAAGTTGCAGCGGAAGCAAAAGATAGATCCGAAGATCATACGGTGTACGTTTTATTACAATTAATTATAGAAAACAATCTACATGCAAATCTATGATCTTAGCATCTGTGCGGACACCCTAGAGGCATACTACGATCTACGGAAGACATGTATGCATCTAGTTAGATGTTTAGAATCATTATACCTTGTGGATATATGATCCGGAGAGAACAGAACGATGAAGAACCGCACTTGAATCGCAGGTGAAGCTATTGGATAGCACATTGTCCTTTGCGTAGGGAGGAATCCTCGAAGTCCTATATCTGAGTGCAAGGACTACGAGCCGACGGAGGAATCCATTGCAAAGACGATGGCAAGCCGCGAGATCTCCTCCTTCTCTTTCTCTCTTCTTCCTTCTCCTTCCTTCCTTCTTTTTCTTCCATCTTCTTCCTCTTTCTTCCTTGGCCGAAACCTCAGAGAGGGAGAGAGCGAGAGGGGTTCCGGTTTTTAGAGAGGGGGAGCACTAGGGCCGGCCCCTCCCTCTCTAATCCTCTTATAGGGCTAGCCTCCTAGTGCTACAAGCAAGCTAGGGCTGGACGTAGGTAGATAGGGATGAAAGGGGGTGGTTTTTAGGGTTTCCACAAGCCTATCGTGAAGCCTGGACGAAAACACCCTTCACGAAAAGTGAAAAACTGAAAGAGAGATTGAGTGAGGTGCGCTATTCGGAATCGAGTTCCGTCAGCGCCTATGAGCACCTGAAATTATTCCGCTCATTCTAAGATCCATATTCAATATATTCTACACTATATTTTAGTATTTACCAAAATACCCCTACGACTCCTAACACATGTGAATTAGGTTCTTAGGGTCCGGGCTTGCGCTCCATCGCGCTACTTCGCATCCAACGTATCCAACCAGGTCAGGGAACAATTCCTATACACAATGACAGGGTGGAACCTTTAGGGTTCGGGATCTCTAGCTCCAATCGGATTCCTGATTAACTGTTCCGGTGACACACCAAAAGTTCCATTAATCAGCCCTAATCCGATTAACCCGCATAGCCACCCAGAGTGCGACGCGAGTTGAACTCTGGTAATCCTAACCTTATGTTACTCCCTCGTAACCATGTTCTTTACTATACTCTGATAATCCTTGGTCCCTCTTATTACTGGTGCCATGATACGACTCGGACGGTGGAGAGCACCGTCAGATCACGATCGATCATCTGACTAGGAATTGATAACTTGTCATCTATAACACCACACACCTTTCGGTGCTATGTCTAGCATCCGGAACATCGTTAGTCATACTGACAACCATCAGGCCTGGGTTAACTGTGTGGGCAGATTGACTTATCAAAACGTACCCATCCAACACTGGACGTCGGATAACCTGTAGGGATTATATGTCACTCAAGCATCAGCCGGATAACCCAATGTACCGTGGTATTGGACTATAGAAGGTCCGCACACGTTGGCACATCAAAGCACCGCACAACTGGTTGGCCCAGTGTACATGGTCCCTCAGGGTTAAGGACAGATTATCTATAGCAGTAAGACGGTTTATGCACAAGTGTCTGAATCATTGAACTGTGCACCGTCTTGGTTCCTGTTCAATACGATCATCGTGCATAGTTAGGTGAATGGGAATCCCACGTTCTCGTGGTGGAGACTTCTCCACATCCTCTACCTGCCAACAACTTGTTCTCGGTAAAGCGACTGGCATCACCTAAGCTGTGAACCAGTTCTAGGTCTACACACAACTGATCCACTGGGTCTCCCAAGCATGGATCCACCATGCACCTCAATGGCCTACTGTGTTCCCTAGGGTCCTTTATTATATGTGTATTAACATATAACAAAGTACTATTCTAATTAAAGCAGTAACCAAAGTCATCTTTATTAATGTTAATACAGAAAATCCACGCTTAGGACACACGAGCTACAACAGTTAGTGGATGCACGGCGAGAGAGTTGGCCCTCTACATCGAAATAAAAGGCTCTATAGTAATGCCCGACCGGGGGCAGGATGAACAAAATATCTAGGGTTCACATTTTGATAGAGTGTGTTTATCTGTTTGTGAATTTAGAATTGTATGACTGTTTACATGATGACCTCGTGACTTTAGATGAATATCTTGTTTAATTTATTCTTTAATGCTGTAGAACATTGAATGAACTTTATGATAGATAATCTAGTGGCAGTAGGAATTGCATGTGAATATAGACTACTGATAGGTTTAGGTATCATTCTGCAAACATTGATCATACTAGAACTACTAGATTATATCTTAATTTATTATAATTGGTCGTCTCATATTATTAAATACTATTAGGATGTCACTAGCCATTAATTTGGCTAATCTCTAAATTTTCCATTGGGGGCTACTCTTTCCCACGAGTAGGCTCAGTTGCAGGTCCGGAGGCTCAGGAGTAGCAGTAGGGGTCCAGAGGCGGAGTTAGAGCTGCAGCTTTACCTTTTTGCTTAGTATGTTAGTCTTGTAGTCTTTTCTCTTCAGACGTTATAATTGTGTTGGAATAAAAGTTTTTATTAGTTAGTTAGTATTCTATGGTTGTAGTTGTAATGGTTCTAGCTGAATTCTTTTAGGTAGGCCTCTCCCCAAGGCCCCAAGCCTATGATAGATCATGATGAGAATATAAGTACATATAAATGACTAAATTGATTAACCCTGTAGATAGTTTCTATAGACTGGTGCATCTGAGTGTTAGGGAGTGGGTGAGACTACTTGGCTAGCCGTAGGAGGCTTGAGCCTCGTGCTCTCTTATATAGATTCCTATCAGCATGTAGTGGCACCGACATGTCACTCATACTGAGAGGATATGACTTTTGAAGGTTGAGCTTGACTAGATAATATCTTCTCTCTATTGATAATTTATCGTTATTTACTTTTTAATAAAAATGTTTTCAAAAAATCAAATTTAAAAGATTCCCCTCTTGTTTCTCCCTTCTTGTTTTCTATATTAGAGAGCGTAGAAGAAGCCCTATGAGAATCCTAAATTGGCATAGTTAAGTAACCATACTCAAAACCCTCTTCTTTTTCTCATTTCACACCCCAGTGATCGGTTTTCAGATTTCTGAGGCGTGACAGAGACCAAGTTTCTCAATCATTTTTGGATGACTCTCTGGAAGCGCCTCGACACTACCCTCCAGTATAGCAACACGTGTCACCCTTAAACCAATGGGCAAACAGAGGTAGTGAACCGCACCTTAGGCAACATCCTCAGGTGCCTCGCCAAAGAAAGACCAAAGCAATGAGATTTGGCACTAGCTCAGGCCGAGTTTGCCTTCAACAATATGCCCAATAGGTCAACCAACAAGACCCCGTTCGAGATCGTGTATGGGTGATCTCCCACCCACACTTTGGATCTCGTACCGCTTCCAAAACTCCCGGGCATGAATATTTCGGTGGACCACATAGTGAAGAAAATCCCTAACATTCATTCTGAAGTAAAAGAAAATATTGAAGAATCCAACGCCAGGTACAAGCAAACTACCGACTATCATAGGTGACTAAGGAGCTTCAACGAAGGTGATCAAGTAATGGTCCATTTGCTAAAGGAGAGATTCTCGGTGGGCACTTACAATAAGTTGAAGACGAAGAAAGTGGGTTCTTACAAGATTCTCAACAAATCAGCGATGACGCCTATATCTTAGACCTACCAGAGAACTACAAAATTTTGAAGATGTTAAACGTCAAAGATTTATACGACTTCCACGAGCCAAACTTTGTTTAAGGAAACTCGGGACCGAGTTCTTTTAAAAAGAAGGACCATGATGCAAGAGATCGAGTCCCTCCAAAAGAGGCAGTTACCACTAACCCACGCTTCTCTAAAAAAGACAGCTACACCAGTCAACACTTCTCCAAAGAGGCAGTTACAACCAGCCTACGCTTCTCCAAAAGAAGCACGTCATCATGCCTCCCTCCTGAAGATGATAGCTACAACAACTTAGAAGGAAGGTCATCCGATCCCAAAGAAGAAAGATGTTAATGGTGACAAATCGGTATCCCCGTGATTTTAGACCAAGACCATAAATTGTTCATCAAAGGCTCTTAAGGAATGTTATTAATTTTTTATTTTGTTTTTATTTTATTTCCTTCATAGTACTCAGTTGAGCCATATATAAATGCCTACTACTAGCATGTAATGTTATCCAGATTTTGCTATTTTTAATAAAGTGATTGTTATTTCCAAAGTTTTGCGTCTTGTGAGATTTGCGAGAGTTCTTGACAGAAGATTGTTGCATCTTTCCTCTGTCATCAATCGAAGAAGATGTGTTCCTCTTCGGCCCCGCTTCCACTACGCCAGTACATGACATAGGTTTCTACATCTGCAAATATTAAAATACGAGGGAGGTTTTGGATGGGTTCAAAAGGGTGCTCCAATGCAGCTCTCATACTATGTTAAACTAGTTATTTGCCCGGTTTCAACCCGGGCTTAAAAAATGACACACACACACACAGAGCATGTTTCCAAAGAGAAACCGTCACTTGTGGGTTGCCACATGGTACCTAGAGAAGGATGAGATGTTGCCACATGGCACCTGATTGTTTGAGGGCTACTATTTTAGTATTATAGTACAAGTTGTTTGGCTCAATCTTAACCTGGGTTTAAAAAACAAAACACCCAGTGCGGAAGAGAGAGAGAGAGAGAGAGAGAGAGAGAGAGAGAGAGAGAGAGAGAGAGAGATTCTTTGAGTGGACAGAGGTTCTTTAACCCGTTTTGCCTGTGAAACCCGTGGAAGCCCAACCCGTGCTTGCCCATTCTAGTTGTTCGGATTGCTTAGATTGCCCAATTTGCAAAATAATGGACGGGTTGGGCTGGTTGCCGAATTAGAAATGCTTGTGCACATAAATAGCTGGGAAAAAAACCCAACAGATTTTTGAATTGCATAAAAAAAATTCTTTGAGTTGCATAAGGAAAACATAAAATCCAACCCATATCCTCATATATTTTAAACGAATTCTTAGCATTCAACATGAAACAAACAGTCTTTGATTTCAATAAAAAAAAAAGACTACCAAAGCATTCAACCTTAGTGTATCACTTCCTCGGGTTGGAAAGATCGGCGCCCAAACTCATCCAAATTGAAATCGGGTTGATATTTTTTTGTCCAAACCCGTCCAAGTTTTTTAACCAGCTTTGCCCATGTTTGTCCATCGTTCGGATTGGGCGGGTCGGCTTCGGGTAAGACCCGCCCAAGTCCCACCCCTAATATGATTGGTGATATCCTCACATGGTCCAATCACATTGTGTTCATTGCCCTGCTTTTGGGGGCTGCATCCCATTTTTGCACTCAGATGATGTTTGCACCAACCCTTATTCAACCCCCCCCCCCCCCCCCCAAAAAAAAAAAAAATCCGTACTTTTGGATCCTTCCATCTTTTTTGTATGAGTTTCCATTTTACCCTTCATCTTATATATTAATCCATACACAGTATTTTGAATCATATATCATGAAAACAAACACAAGGGTTAGAACCGTAATATGCTTTTTTTTTTCCTTCCGTTTTATCCTTACACAAATCACAAATACCATCCTAGAATAATACCCTTTTGTCACTAATCAATTGAGTCTTATTTATCCATTTGAAAAGCCAAGGGCTATTATGGAAATAAATCCTACTAACCCATTCTTCCTTCCATCCTACCTTTTATTTTCCATTTTGCCCTTTTCTTCTTTGCCACTAATCAATTGAATATTATTTAGCCATTAAAAAAACAAGGGCTATAATGAGAAGGGTAATCCCACTAATCCATTCTTCATTCCATCCTACATTTGTTTCCCATTTTACCCTTCTTAATCATATGTTTTAAAACAACATATAGGGAAATGTTTGGGTAGGGTATGAGCATCGAATACCCAATACCCATACCAGAAACCCAACTATCCCACTAACTTGTGACCCGACCCCGACCTGAAACATCTGGTACGGGTATGGGTACAAATGTACTTTCAGATATGGGTATGTGTATTGGTATGGAATGTACAAGGTTTGGGTATGGTATGGAAATAGAAAATGTATCAGATTGGGTATGTATAGGTATATGAACTCTACCCTTTTAACTTTTGGGTATGAGTATCGGTATGGGTATCTCAATACTTTTTACAAGGCTTGGGTAAGGTATGTGTGTAGGAACTATACCCGATTAACTGTCAGGTATAGGTATGGGTATGAGTACCTCAATACCCATATTCGACACCCAAAACCCGATTGTCTATCAAACTTGTGTAGATAATACAGTTTGACATATATATAGTGTACATATACCTTATATTTGAATCCTATGTCCTTAAAACAAAAGCAACGAAGTAAGTATTGCATTCTTGCACTTCCCATTGTGGCCCTGAAAAAATTACCAATATATCCTTATGCCCCTATCATTATTTCATGTGTCCATACCCTATACTAAAACTAGTGCATGCCCGTGCTTGTCGGCATTGCAACGAGCCACTTTCGGCGGCAACATACCCACCAGGCTTCTCCACGCCCACCCCCACCTCCACCGCATTCATTTGGCGGCTGAGGGTCGCCGGCTTAACCGTAATTTTGGCCGATTCCATTGTCTTTGTTCCTTTTTGTGGTAAAAATGTAATTAACGTAAAGTTCCTTTTTATGGTAAAGTTGCAAATAACGCGAACGGCCTTAGCATATTATATAGATGATTATTTTAATTTTTGTATGGGTAAAAGGGTCCATAGATCAGCAACTATTGCACGTGCAACGCACATGCCCAATGCACTAGTATGTATTAAAAAAGTCAAGGCAAGGCAGGAGAAGATTGATAATGCCCCAGAACCCAACCACTCCCCCCCCCCCCCCCCCCCCCAAAAAAAAAAAAAGTAATAATAAAAATAAAGAAAAAAAAGAAGAAAATAAATCCTCCCTCATCTTTATCAACTATGACTAGATTGTTCTTTTTTCACCTATTTCTCAACTTTATTGATGGTAATGTGGACTTGTCCATGCTTTAAACTGCAACAATATGGAGAGAAGTTGGCAGTCAGGGATCTCTGCCTTCCATTCTCCTTTCTATACTGGCTTTGCATTCTTCCCTTGGTGTTTCGAACACAATTAATGCATTCACACCATCGTGCAACAAACCAATCGGACGTTAAAACCAACACAGGTTGTACTTCTAACTTCAGTAGTTGTAAGTACAAATTCGCTCCTCAAACAGGAGTGCATTGCCACCTCCTCCGTTTGCCCCTTTAAATGGACGACATGACACACTGCGATCGGGCTGGAAGCAGAGAGAGCCGGCAGCAAAAATGCCCTCCTCAAACAGAGCCTTAAGGATGCACTTTGATCTGTACCAAAAACAAAATGATGCGCTTTGAAATTATTGCCATGCAGTCCGTCTCTGCATGACTTCAAAATTATTTTATAATCTCTCTCTCTCTCTCTTTGTGTACTAGCATGTTGAGACTATATACAGCCCACAAAATACCAAAGTGAACACTAATTTAAAATTAGAAAAACACCCAACGGTGTCGAAGGAGAGAGAGAGAGAGAGAGAGAGAGAGAGCTGGGGGATCCTTGCGATTAGAGAAGAAAAATCATCAGCATCAGCATTAGCAATAGCAGCGCACACAAACCAACCCAACCTCAATTGACCGGCATTTCTGAATGATGAAATAACAGTAGTCTGTGACTGAACCACCAAGTCTACAGACTAGACAAATAAATTATCATATGCTTTCATGCCCGCTGCTATTCTATTCTATTCTTTGTGGGGCAGTATTATATATAATAGATTCTGAAATACCAAAACTCATAGAGTTGCATCCAACCAATCCGTGCCCATGCGTGCGAGAGCATCATTCACTCAGCCTCTGACTCATCATTTTGGCTGTCCAGGTCGTACATCTCCACAACCTCACTGTCACCGCCCATTTCCACCTCTTGGTCCTCCCCTCTCTTGTCTCTCCTCTCTGCTGCCTGTTCCATCGCCATCTCAAGTCTCAAGCTAACGACTTCCCACGAAACAAGCTTCCCCATAAAGATGGACACGTAGTCCCTTCGCCGCTCCTGCACCCAAATATCACCCCACCAGTCATTACCCACACCCCACCACCACCAACCAAGACTCCCACTGTTTGATTCACCTAATACTGTTTATTCATGGAAAAGCTGCTGACCTCATAGTCGAGGTAGTACGCGTGCTGTGAAGCCAGATTTTGATTTTTCAAATGAAACCAGCAGTAATCGGTTAGTCGGTGCATATAATATACCAACACAAGGCAACCAGAACAACATACAAAAATAATGGTTTCTTAAATCACCGGCGGGCAGCATACCTCCCAAACGTCGATCGCAAGGAGCGGCTGCAACAAAGGGATCTCTGGTGAGATTCTTATCAGTAAATACAATGTTAATGTGAAAATTAATAATTTTTGTGTCGATTGATTACTACCCTACACTTCCCTCCAACTTCCCCAACAAATTTAGTGGATGACTGCCAGCATTGTGTTTATCAGGACAATGAAACACATAAACACCAGTATATAAAATCTAATTTCAAAAAAAAAAAGCAGCAGCAAAATTACATGAACATTTAATGAAAACGAACCAGAAGAGATATGACTCCTGACAGTCAGAAATCATGGCCAGGTATAGGATTCTGAGTGACCATACTTAACTCATGTCCTGTCTATGTGAGACATGATGGTTATTTAGGTGATTATTTTCAACAACGTCTTCCTACTCGCAGTTAATTAATAGTGGGGCTCAAAAGAGCCAACACAGAGAAAGTTTTCACGCTGACCTGAACTTTATACATAGGTTTGATGAAATGTAAGTGTACTTATCATGATGCTAATTCTAACATTTAGTTTTAGTTCCATCTCCAATATTGGATCCATGGAACCGATACATGTGTCAAAGTGTGGCCAAGCTAACGATATAAAGGCTTTACATTTTGCAAACTTGGGACAAAATTAAATGTATTCCACCAAAAAGGCACGGCTTCAGTCAAAGAATTGCTGATGATATACCAACTTGGCCAGGAGTTTACTTGGGTTTAATTTTGGAGGATTTAACCATGGAACCAAATAGAGTATGAAGAAGGATCATCCAATTTCCTTGCAGTTCCAGTAGAACCATCATCATCACCACAATCCAAGCCTTTTGCCATGAAGATGAGTCCAATTATGGAGCACAACTCCAATTAAGAAGGTTCCACCCGATCAATTGTCAAAGATGACATAGGTCTTCAAAAATTTGTGCCAAAAACCTGATCAAGGCAACTTGGCAAGGGATGGGATCCACAAAGAAACCTAGGCAGGTACATAGGAAGAGGTATCTTATTGGTTCTTAGTCTAGGGAAAACTTATAAGGGTTGCTCCATGGTTGCGTGAGGTTCTATTGGAACCGCAGAAGGGTTTCTTCTTCTAGGCTTATAATTTGAAACCCAATTAACCTTGAAATTAAAGAAACTCAGCTTTAAGGATGATTTCGTTCAATGATGTTATCCGGATATTAACCTTGAAATTCTATCTTGATTTTCTTTTAAGGGTAGTGACGATAATAATCGTACATGAAAGTTGGTCATATAATTATCCATAATGTTTATTTTGGTTATCATAGAAAGCAAAGAAAACTAGTCATATGGGTGGGTTCAATCAAATAATCATTAATATGACACCGATTTTTTTTTTTGCAAATAATATGACACCAAATTTTAAAATTCACTTTACCAATTGCCATCCAAACCCTAGAGCCATACTTCCCCTTTATAAGAGAGGAAATGTATGGCAAAAGGACTCAAATCTACATCCAGACACACCAGATTCGCCCGAGCGAAAACAAGGTCACCCAGGTGAATTGCTCACACGTTCTACTCGCAGACCCCATCTTGGATCCTCCTTGGTGAGCCCAAATTTGCCTGGATGAAATTCCTACTGCCTGCCAGATTCGGGTTTGGCTTTTGCAAGCCAAAACCCAATATTTTCGCCACCTAAATTAGGTTTTGATAATCTTTAATACCAAAATGATGATATATGAGGTATTGTTTTCAAAGGTCATTGAAAGTTGAAACTATTAGCTCCCAGCTCTAGGCCAACCTTTCAAGATGAGCCTATTTAATTTTTTATCTATTTTTTTAATCTTTAAGAGACCTTGAGTTCCGACCTATGATATATGAGGTATAGTTGTAACTTCAATAAGAAATTTGGACAGTAGCAAACGTGAAATATAGTGAAATTAATAGTTAGTAATTGTTGTTACCATTAATTTTTTCTCATATTTTAGAGAAATATGTAACATAGATAATAGTTAGTTGTTACTTGTTAGTGATAACTGGTTGTGTTCCATATTTGATTAGAACCAATAGATAATTGACACTTAATAGCATATTGGTTTGATCTACAGAGCTAGACTTTTGAGTTTTGAAAGATGTAAGTTGAATAAGAAATTTGGACACTTTTTAGTTCTTATGTTACATCATAGTTGATGCTTCATGCTTGGTAGTTGATAACTAATGGTTATTACTTGTTACTATTTGTATATTGGTATTTAGTTGTTGATGTGGGTTTATTCTTTTTATTCACTTACTTTCAGACATGGGTTATTAATTCCATTAAAGACACCTTACACCTTAAAGTCATAGATTTTATGAAACTATATGTTACACTGTTAATGGTGCCTAATATCTTTTTTTTGACATTATTTTCTAATTTATAAACATATAGAAACCGAAACACGATGTAGTTCCAATACCCAGCTGCGTGTGTTATTATCACGAATGCTCATTCCTACAAGGTACACGTGGGTAGGCTTTGAAGTTATTTTTTTTGTATATGTTTGATGGTCTTTAAAATAACAGAAGATATAAGAACACCAGCATGTCACCAGATTGTGCCAGTTTATTTAAAGCCTATTTGGTTATGGGCTTACCAAGGCCAGTGATATCTTGTTTTTCGTGGAGAGCACTTACAATTTTTATACCTTTTTTTTATTTATGTTCGTGATTTAACCTTCGAATCAGTCCATAATGTTTGCAACAATGGAATGTAGTGATTCTTGTTAAGCAATTTTAGCAAGTCTTCACATTTGAAGACTTCTTGACTGAAAAGGAAAACCAAAGTAACATGGAAGTTTAGACCGTATTTGTAAAAGAATACATGCTATGATAGCCCTGCAACTGAAGACAGCTTACAGAATAAGCCTATGATGTCAAAGTCAAGGAACAAATTGATTTATCTCTTATCCAATGGTATAAAAATTGGATACACAGAAAATAAAAACAAGGAAAGAAAGTTGCAGTTATATACTTACAGAGTAATCCCAAACCAGGGGATTCACTGCATTTGGAGTTTTTGCTATCACAAGCTTATTATCCTTTTCTGATGGGAAAGGATTTACAGCATTCCCCACATTTAGCCTGTTTGCCTTATCTGAAGGAACCAAAGAGGGAAGATTAAACAAAGTCCAGTTCTGAAACAATTTTAAACTTATCATGTTTTGTTGGACAATATTCATGTACAGAAAACGGGCTGCACTTACACACAAGCCAAGCCCAACCGGAACCAAATTGTGTTGTTGCAGCTCCCACGAACTCTTTCAACATTCTTTCAAATGAACCAAAATCCCTCTCGATTAATTCAAGAAGCTTCCCAGATGGCCTCCCTCCACCACATGGTACCATGGATTGCCAGAAGAAATCATGATTCCAGATCTGCAAATGGTGCGACATGAAAAAGGTCACCACCGGTAATTCGGAGTCGACAATGACTCGCAAGATAGTAAGGGAAGCTATTGTAACAGACCAAGTTTAAATGTTCAAACCATAAATCTTAAGAATAACCAAAATATACAAGCTGTTCCCAATTCAGATGATTGAATAGACATGAATAGAAGAACAGCCAACCTTAATTTTGTACACAGATAACGATAGATGCAGTTCTTGAGATGCAAACCAACATGAATATATCACGTGCCCACAAAGAAACCACAGGCAGCAATGTGAAATGAACGAGAACTAGTAACACTAATAGTAAGCCTTAATGATGTCAAACTCGGAACTAGATCAGCCAAGTTAGCTAATCAAATATGTAAATTTGGAAAGGTAACTGACATGGATGTATAAGCGTCAGATAACGAAGATCTCTGGTGACAGCAGCTTTTCTGGTTTCAGGGGCATACCCCACATGCTATATTACACAAATTAAGAGGTGGTTAACCAAAGTTTTCAAAATTTCTCAATATAAACAATCAGTCACAAGATGAACGGCGATAATGTGTGGTTCCAACATAACATACTCTCAAGGTTTAAACATACAATTTCGATTGATATTTAGACATATGTAAAAAACCAAAATATTTCACAATATGCTGCAATATCTCATGATATTTAGCTAATAGTGAAATGAACGAGAACTAGTAACACTAATAGTAAGCCTTAATGATGTCAACCTCGGAACTAGATCAGCCAAGTTAGCTAATCAAATATGTAAATTTGGAAAGGTAACTGACATGGATGTATAAGCGTCAGATAAGGAAGATCTCTGGTGACAGCAGCTTTTCTGGTTTCAGGGCATACCCCACATGCTATATTACACAAATTACGAGGTGGTTAACCAAAGTTTTCAAAATTTCTCAATATAAACAATCAGTCACAAGATGAACGGCGATGATGTGTGGTTCCAACATAACATACTCTCAAGGTTTAAAAATACAATTTCGATTGATATTTAGACATATGAAAAAAAACCAAAATATTGCACAATATGCTGCAATATCTCATGATATTTAGTGATATTTGCTGTTTCGGTAGGAGGAGAAACAACGATATTCTGAAAAAAAAAAACTGTTCCTTAAAATTTCTATTTTGATCAATATTTCGACAATATGGAAATATTGCAGTTTTTAAAATGATGGAACTATTGATCAAATGGTATGATTTTTCAACAAAACTCCGGACAATCATAAATGAAGCATAAATACACTTTGGTATATTTAAATCACATTTCTACACGATCTAGGAGTGTGGAGCTTCACATAGCACACATTTCTATGTCTGATGAGCAGATGCATAACAGTTTAAACATAGAAATCATTGAAATATTAAATGATAAAACTCTGCTACCAAACTCTAAACAATCATAAATCAAAAGCGATACACACTTTGGCACACCTGAATAAAATATCTACACTATCCACTATTGTGGAATGCTATGTAGCATGTATGTCTGTGCATGTTGTACCGATACATAGCAATCTAGGCCTCACAACATATCTGAAATTCAAGTATTTCATCAAGATTGAATTTT
This sequence comes from Chamaelirium japonicum, assembly GCA_947650365.1. Taxonomy (NCBI): domain Eukaryota; kingdom Viridiplantae; phylum Streptophyta; class Magnoliopsida; order Liliales; family Melanthiaceae; genus Chamaelirium; species Chamaelirium japonicum. The sequence continues at coordinate 63,536,742 of OX393549.1, read as the reverse complement.
CTATATATATTTGTAAAAAAAAAACCCTAATTTTTGAAAGGTAAATCCAATAAATTCAGTTAGAATCCTCAAATATGGTGGTATATTTGTTCCGACACCAACAACTAGAAATGAACTAATTGAAAGAAAGCAAAGATTTATCGTTTTTGAATGTTTTAGGAAACAATGATTTGATGTGTTCTATGTTGATATGGTACCCACAAATTAGTGTTAAATGGTAGATTTAACACCCGAAAATAATTTTTCCCAGAGAAATCTAATGGGTTGCCCAGAGGTTTAAGGTTTTGGGTTTTAGGGATTAAGGGTCAGGGTCTATGATTTGTTATTAAATTTTGAAAAGTTCTGGGAATTACCCCCAATTTACATTTCGAATATTTCGATATCTGAGGGCCAGAAAAAATGTGAATATTTAGCTAGCATATAGCAGATTAGAGGAGCTAGTTATCACAGATAATGCTCTGACTTGAGTGGGCATGTTAGATTGGGAGGTGTGAAGTAACAACCTGGGCGGCGTGGTTGAAGGGTGGGAGGGGGTCGCCATTGTTGTGGGACGCGGCGATGATGTCCTCCAATCCGAGCCCGTCGAGCTGGGTCCCCGCTATCAGGCGGTTGAGGCTGTCGACATGTCCCCGGTGATGGCTCCCCCAGTGGAGCTCCACCGTCTGACGGCTCATGTGGGGTTCCAGAGCATTCTACCAATATCACCACCACAATCAAAGAGTCAGCAGCACAAAGGTCAGGTCAGGTCAGGGGAGGCATAAGCAGTGAGGGATGATAGACATAGGTACCAGTGGGTAGGGAGGAGGCTTCAGATCAAGCTGGGAAGTGATTGATGGTGCATACCCCACCTTGTTCCGCGATGGTGGTGGCCGTTTCCTCTGCCACAACAACAGAAGCAGGGAGGGGGATGGGTGAGGAGGGTTTTGAAGTGAATAGAATTTTAATATAAGGGAGTGTGGTACGAGGGGGTTGGGGGGGGGGAGGAGACCTTGGGAGTTGGCCATTGGCGCAACGTCGACGTCTGAGGTCCGGCACTCGGGGTACTAGGACTGACCAGGCCAAGAGAGAACCACCCTTGCATCCTCTCTCTTTCTCTCTCTCACAGATGTCCGAGACTCATCTTATCCACTCGGGCCTTCGCCGCACCGAGACTGGATCATCGGTTGCCTGCCGAGAACTGAGCATATTTTTTTAAAGGTTTTTACCGAAATCGCCATCAACTCTCAACTATTGTTAAGAATGGATCAGGTTGCTTTTGGCTTTACCAAAATAACCATTAAAACTCTTTGGGACCAAACTATTCTTTTACTAAAACCCTATCTTCCATTAAGTCTCTCTACACTTCCCTCATTTGGGCGGCGGCTTCCACCACCTCTTTCGACGGCAATCATTCGACGACGACTGTGGGACAACCGACCACTCATTTCAACGGTGATCATCAAAGCCCGTGAGTCTTCCTTCACTTCACCCCTTTCGACGGCTCCTACACTTCACCCCTTTCAACGACTCCTACACTTCACCCCTTTCAACGACTCTTCATTTCACCCCTTTGGACGACAACCTTTCGATGACGACTATCTCATTTCAACAGGACTGTGAGATATCCCCTTTAAACCTCCATGCTTTGCGATTTTTTTTTATATATGTTTGATTAACTTCTTCATTGTACCATTTGATTACTCTATGATTTCATTAACAACAACAATCAATCGAGAAAAAAGAACGAAATCGACAAAAAGTGGTTGAATATTAACAGCACATTTTAGGACGAAAAAGGAACAAAATTGACAAAATTGGTTATTCATCAATATGGTTAGGACGAAAAAGGGACGAAATCGACAAAATTAGCTAAATATTAATATTATATTGATCGTGATGAGTCTAATATGTATTGGTCGTGATGAGTCTTGTATGTATTGGATACGTATGATTAATCTTTGGTATCAAATTTGGTATTACTGAGTTTTGATATTGTGATTCTATACTTAAAATAGTAACATCATATTTTACGATGAAAAAGTGATAAAATCGATAAAATTAACTATTCATCAATATGGTTATGACTAAAAATGAACGAAAACAATAAAATTAGGTGAATATTAGCATCACATTTTATATTTTGATCAAAGAGTTTAAAAGTAAAAAATAATAATAATTATTAGTCGTGATGAGTCTATTTTGTATTGGTTACATAGGATTAATCTTTAATATCAAATTTTATATTGTTGAGTTTTGATATTGTGATTCTATGCTAATAGGGATTTGAAATATGGATTCAACATTACCCATACTTTGTTGTTACGATGGAGAATTGTTATATTTAAAAGAAAAGTACGAGTACAAGGGTGGAAGAACTAAAAGTATCATTTTATCTACAAAATCGGATTATGACTATCTTCTTCAGGAAATTTATAAGATTACAAATGATAGTCTCAAAGAGTATGAAATCACAATGATGGTTTTATATCCAAGTACACTTGCATGTCCTCCTGTCGAAATTGTGGATGATAAGGATGTTGCAGTATTTATTGCCTATAACATCCGAGCCAATAATAGCAATGTCCCATTGCTGATAAGCAGAGTGCTGAAAAATCCGAGATCTATTCACAGGTCGATTAAAATCGAACCACTCAGTAGTAAGAGAAAGTTGAAAGAAACGACACAGGTGCCTCGTAAAACACCTTGTGTAGTTATCCCTCTCGTTGACTTAAAAAATATCTCGACATCGTCGGAGCTTTATTGTTCGATTGCGTCATCATTTGGCGTTCAAGATTTGCATACGGATGAAAATAATGATATTAATTATGGCGAGGATTTCAGTCTTGTACCATGCACTCTAGATGTCAGTCAACGTATTGAGTACAAGGCCAGTATGGAGAAACCTGAAGACAACCCTCTATTATTTGACATTATTATGAATGACAGAAGGTATGAATAATTTTTCTAATTATCTTCTGTTATAATTTCGATGATTAATTAGTTCATGTACTTATATATTTTTAAATAATATATGCCCAGTATAGTGAATACAGATGACGATCATAGTGGGTCAAGAAGAGATGCAAAATTATCTATAGATCTTAACCAGAAGCCTGCTGGTTATGATATATTGGATGAATTATTCATTGACATTCCTGCGGATATGATAGTATCTCCAAAGCACACTCAACAGAATAGTCAACTGAAGGATAAGGATATTATCTGTAAGCAAGAAGAAAATATGGCTAAAAAACAAAGAAGGAAGAAATAAGTACTACTCAGAAATAGTCAGAAAGAGTGTTTTGCCAACAGTAGTTGGATAGAAAATGATGTACATAAGTCTTCAATACCTGATTCTGTTATGGTTTATGAAGATAAATATGTACTCAACGAATTCTCTATTACTGTTGAAGTAAAAGATGATTATCAACAAATTTATCCTAATCAGATGTTTATAGATAAAGACACATTGATCAAGATAGTACAGAAGAATGCTTTATTTACAAACACTGAGTGCAAGGTGATGAAGTCCAGAATAACAAGATATTTATTGAAATATAAAAGAGAAAATTGCAGTTGGAGATCTACGTGCAAGTAGACAAAAAGGGTGTGATATTTTCAAAATTACTTTCCTAGGCCTGCACAACTGCTCATTGCTGCAGCGTGTAATTGATCATCGACAAGCTACAAGCAAGTTGATATGTGATTTTGTGAAAGCTTGAATAAAAGCATATGTATTATACTCTCCCAAAGCAATTATATGTGATGTGCAACAAGAATTTGGTGTGCAGATCACTTATTGAAAAGCATGGCTAGCAAGGAAGATGACAATTACTCTTTTAAGAGGTTCATACGAGGACTCGTATGTGATTCTTCCAACATATTGTCATGAAGTTGCACAAAATAATCCTGGAACCATCACTAACATTTTAAGGAAAAAAGACAGATTTAAGACTGTTTTTATGACTCTTGGTGCATATTTACGTAGTTTTTAAAGACAAAATCTAAAACCGTTAATAGCCGTTGATGGATCTCATTTAAAAGGCAAGTACAAAAGTACTTTATTTCTTGCTACCATTTTGGATGGAAATAATCATATATTTTTTGTGGCTATTGGGATTCGTGAATCTGAGAATAATGAAAGTTGGAATTGGTTCTTGACACAACTACGGGACAGTTTAGGTCAAGTTAATGATTTGGTTATTATATCCGACTGACACAAGTCTTTATTGGCTCAAATTCCTATTGTCTTTCCGGATGTTGTACATGGTTATTGTGCATTCCATATTTCGCAAAACATGTATGCCAAATTCAAACAACAAAGATTATACTCTTACTTTTATACAGCTGCAAAGGCAACAAAAGAATCAAAATTTCATCAAATGATAAAAACTATAATGCATATGAATGAAGATGCACATGACTGGTTACGAGAAATTGAGCTAGCAAAATGGACTACAGCGTATTTCACACGTAGAAGGTATAATATTATAACCACAAACAGTTTTAAAAGTTACAATAGTATCCTTAAAGATATCAAAGAACTACCCATCACTATAATTTTGGAGCAATATCGGTTAAAACTCCAGGCTTTATGGTTCAAACGAAGAAATACGACAACAACTTTGACAACAAAACTAACAAAATGGATAGAAAATGAGCTAGCCGGAGATATGGATAGAGCTCGTGGTACAGTATGTCATCATATTAATCTCGATGAGTATATGGTCAGATCTATACAATATTATGATCATATAGTTTTAAGCAATCAAAAATGCACATGCCGTAAATTTGATGTGATGGGCATGCCATGTTCACATGCATTAGCCAAAATTGCACAGTATAAGATGGATCTTTATCTATTTTGTGCATACTACTATACAACGGATAACTACCTATACAGAATCTATCTACCCAGTTGCTGATAAAAGTGAGTGGAAGACCCCAGAAATCATTAAGTCAACTAATAAACTAATCCCACTCATTGAAAAAAAAATAGCGGGAAGGTCAACGAAAAAAAGAATTCTCTCACAGGGTGAGGAACGTCGGACTGTCAAATGTGCTAGATGTAAACGTTCTGGACATAATAAAAAATTATATAACTTTTCTATTATTGTAGAGTAAAGGTATCATATTTTTTTACTTGTTCCCTTTATGAGTTTGCACATACTTCTTCCAGTCATTATAACATATCTGAGTGAATTCTTGAAATCACTATGATTTTGGAGCAATATCGATTAAAACTCCAGACTTTACTTGTTGTTATATGCATATTATGATATATATTCTTGTTGTTAATTTCTGTATATTTATTGAACATCTTATAAACTTATTGAATGACTTGATTATACATGTATCATACTTATTGCAAATAAATACTATATGGTATTTGTGGGTAGAAGGACTGGGATTTACTATACTTGGGAGGAGTGTCAATGACAAGTTAATAGCTATGGAAAATCATTGTATCGTTCATTTTATTTCCTGGAGGAGGCTGAAGGTCACTTATCCAACTTCCAAAGCGAGCATCTCCCTCCTGATAGTAATCATGATATCTCTTTGGATAGCAAGCGTCATGCACCTTCGGATTGCGCCCCTTTTATCCCTCCCGCTCCTAAGTTTATCACTCGGAAGTGTGAGTTTTGCATGTTAGGAGCACTTTTGGCTATGATGGTATTTATATTTATATTCATTGTAATATGAATGAAGGTTATTGTAATGACATGTAAGGGGAATTCTATTGTAATGATATTTCTGGAGTATTGTAATGATATGTAAGATGAAGTATTGTAATGATATTTCTGAAGATCATCTTCAAGTGAAGTATTATAATAATAATTTTCAAGATCAATCAGTTCTATGATCCACAATTTTGTATGTCTACAGGTTTTATATGGCTATAAATCTCTATAGGTTTTACATGTCTACAAGTTTTATATGGCTATAAATCAGTGTTATGACCCACAGTTACCTACTACTTCGACAAAATAGACCAATTATGATAAATATATGTAAGGCCTTAAGTATAGGTTTTGTCTAATTTTTATTCAATTTTTATCTATATCCAAAATTTTATTTAATTTTCATTTGATTTTTATTTACTATATGTTCTGTGAGTTGTATTCTCCTGAGCATTCCCACAGTCATCTGCTTCTGCGATCCAATCACGGGTTGGGATGAAAAATAGATAAAACATGGACGAACATGAAGGAAATAAGGTTTCGTTCATGAGATGTAAGATCATGGAACTCTAATTTAGTATTATTGGTGCATGTCTCGGATGTTGTAATGTAATGACATATCTTAAGTTTGTAATGTAATGATATTTCATAAGATTTTTTATTTAAGAAGTTATTTAATTTTTGTTTGAATATAGTGTATGTCTCGGATTTTGTATTGTAGTGACATATCTTAAGTTTATAATATAATTTAAGATTTTTTATTTCAGTTTCAGTTTCATTTCAGAAGTTATTATCGAGACGAAATATCACCCAATTTCAAGAGCCTGCCAATTTTTGCCAAATTTTTTACAAGCTTTTGGCCAGTCTAAACCATGACTGTAAATTTCGTCCCCCTTTCGTCTATATTTTCACAGGCCGAAGCTGGCCATTCTCAGGCAAAAAAGACTGTGAATTTATGGAGACGAAACATCGACAAAATATGTTATTTTATCCTCCTTTCATCTATATTTTCACAGGCCGAAACTGGATATTCTCGGGCAAAAAAGATTATAAATTTATGAAGATAAAACATCGACGAAATATATTATTTCGTCCCACTTTTATCTATATTTTCACAGGCCGAACTTGGTCATTCTCGGACAAGGCCTGATTGTGAATTTATGGAGACAAAATATAAACAAAATATGTTATTTCGTTCAGATTTCATTTATATTTTCACAGGCCAAATCTGGCCATTCTCGGGCCCTTCCTGACTGTGAATTTATGGAGACAAAATATCGACGCATATTATTTCGTCCCATTTTTGTCTATATTTTTACAGGCCGAATCTGGCTAGTCTCGGGCAGGGCTGACTGTGATTTTGCGGAGATAAAACATCGACGAAAGATGATATTTTGTCCCACTTTCATCTTTATTTTTCCAGGCTGAATCGGCCAGTCTCGGGCAAGGCTTGACTGTGATTTTGCGAAGACGAAACATCCACGAAATATGTTATTTCATCCCACTTTTGTCTATATTTTCACAGGCCAAATCTGGCCAATCTCGGGCAGGCCTGACTGTGATTTTGCAGAGATGAAACATCGACGAAATATGATATTTTGTCCCCACTTTCGTCTATATTTTCTCAGGCCAAACAGAGCCAGTCTCGGGCAAGGCCTGGCTGTGATTTTACGGAGACGAAACATCGACGAAATATGATATTTCATCCTACTTTCATCTATATTTTTCCAGGCCGAATCTGGCCAGTCTCGGGCAAGGCCTGACTGTGATTTTGCGGAGATAAAACATCGACGAAATATGATATTTCGTCCTACTTTCGTCTATATAACTGCATATAGCTATATAACTCCATATAATTACATAACCACGAAACATCAACGAAACATGATTATAATTAGATAATTCCATATAATTATATAACTCTACATAACTATATAACTCCACATAATTATATAACTCTATATAAGAAGATTACTCAAGTTTACATAACCATATAATTACATAATTATATAACTCTATATAATTACATAACCATAAAACATCGACGAAACAAAATCATAATTAGATAATTTCACATGACAATATTACAATATTATATAGCCAAGTCCATATAACATTACATAGCCAAGTCTATATAATTCCACATAACAATAGTATAATATTATAATTTTCAAGTTCCAAATCGAGTCATTCAGACATCCTTTTAAGTTCCAAATCAAGTCATTCAGTCATCATAACTCCATATGATAATATTACAATATTACATAGTCAAGTCCATATAACTCCAAATGATAACATTGCATAACCCTTTAGTTATCATAGCCCTTCAGTCTTGTTAGCCCTTCAGTCTACATATTAATGCAAGATTTGATTTGTAATTCTTCTTCGAAAAGATGTCATATCAACGTACAAATATAAACAATTAGATTGCAAGTGTAATTATTGAAATCTAACTACGTTGTAAACAACTGAATATTATACCTGACTAAAATCGACCTTCTGGTTGCTGCTGTAATAGTTGGCAAAAGTTATCAGAAAAATACCACAATCATACCTATATAACATATAAAATTGTTAGTTGTATAAAAGGACTAATAATTTTTCAGTATTTAGTAATATAAATTTACCCATTTTTTACCTAGAATGGTCATCTTTACCATTCTTGGCTATCCATTTTGCACATAGTAATGCATTTTTATCTCTCAAATAATATAAAAATATTGATAGGATTTCTAAAAATGGTTACAATTTTCTACTATACTTGAAAACAGGGTCATTGCAAATAGAGTCTATGAAAACTAATTTTTTATCTTTCATATGGAGAATGTCAAGATACCAATGAAAGTTTTCATCATTGATAGGGATGATTATGTATGAACACTTCCATATCGGTATGAAATCTCTTTTCTCATCTTTGACATAATTTCCGAATTCTTTCGGCCACCTATATGATACGATGAAGGAATGCATAAGGTCATTATCATTTGGGTTTCCATTGTGATTTTGTACATAGTCCTTCTAAATCTTATAGCATATTTGATATAATATCTGTAATTCAAAAATAAATAATAAATATTTATTGAATTCTAAGAAATTTTTTTATATAAATATTATTAAGAATCAGAGAAATGATGAATGTACCGGGGATCTGATTCCTTAATATGCGCTCCTTAAGCAAGCACATATAAGCATCAATGTGCTGCAACAATATAGAGTTTTATACTATTGAATATGACATATCGAGATATCAAAAATGATAATTGATATACACTCACCTCGCTCATCACCCATGATATTCTCTCATATAGTTTGTTAATTAATTGAGGGGTTATAAGGATCCCATCAATTACAATTACAACACCTATAGTAACAACGATCCCATTAATTATTAAGAGACAAAATATTTTATCTTTCTAAAATAGATTATATAGTGACTATGTTTACAATTTATTTCTGTTGGCATCGAGAAAAGTTATCATTGACTCTTGCTCTTCAGATAGTCTTTTGATCCATTTATCTATGCCAATGACCTCCTCTTCTTCTATTTACTTATGGAGATTTTTCTTCTTGTAGGTGATATATGGAGAGTATATTAGCGGACCCGGTTTCTTCATCTGCTGTGATGTAAAAACTTTCAATAGACCCGGTTCCTTTCTCGTTCTACCTCGCCTTCCTTCTTTTCCTCGTTCTTCTTCTCGACGTCCATATCCTTATCAAATTTAGAGAATATATTTTCATTCTCCTTCTCTTTCTGTACATACCGTTAAAGATAAACATATAGTTAATTAATATGTAAATAAAAAGTAAATAAATAATTAAATATAGAAATTATTATTGGTATACCTGACTGTCTAAACTGAAGCAGTGTTGATTGTATTGTTCTCTAAGTAAAGAGAGTACTTTCATATGTTTCTCTTTAATTGATTAGATCATCCTCTTATATTTCTCCTCAATTGAGGAGACTATCTTTGCATATTTTTCCTCAAGTGAAGAGAATTTTTTCTTCTCAAGTGAGGAGAATTTTTTTTTAAAATTTCTCCACAAGTGAGGAAAATCTTTTCTCAAATTTATCTTCATCGGATCTGTTATTATTATCCAATGCAGTCAAAAATAACTGATTGCCCTCATTTCCTTGGAAGGGAGAAGCTTCAGCACCAAATAAGTCTTGTAGCATATCAATTGCATTCTCCTCTTTTCTAAGAGTCAGCTCATTCAAAATCTTACCCTATTAATACATTCAGACAAAAAAATCAATAATTATACGATGCATCTATTACTTTAATCTAAGCAATTAAAAACTCATATACTTACTTTATTAAAATTCATATCTTTTATTATTTGGTGTGACGATGCTCTGATGTCATACCAATTGAGGAGTCTCGGCCACCTTGGTTGTTCAAGCATCATAGCAGATACACTCCCCAGTTGGAAAATCCGTTTGAATGCCCATGCCTGTAGCAAATAATTATAGAAAAATTAATACAAATATTAAATAATATATACTATGAATTGTTTATCTATAGAATAATACCTGTAATATGTACATGCATCCAAAAATATTATATTTTGGTGGCCATTTTACAACATTCACTGCACCTTCAAGCCCAGATATAATATGGCTATAACATAAGTTATCCCAAGGGTAACTATTGAAACTTTCTAAATCATCCACCAATCTCAAAACTCTATCCGGTACGATCATATTCTTGTTGCTGTCAAGAATGACACTCTCCAAAATAAGTACCAAAAAAAGTTTTAGTGCATCATCTGGAACTCCAGTTGCTATAATTGCAGCCATTAAGGAGGACTGAATAGCCCCGCATGGGAAGTATCTACTTTTCAAGTTTTCTGACCCTATGTCTAGTATCAGAGGAGGAGGCCCCGAATAATACCGAAGTCCAGAAACTAAATAAAACTCCAAAGACGAGAACAAAATAATCTGGCAATCCAAATTAAACTTAAGACGACCCAAGTGTCTTTCCCAAAAATAATGTATGACACTTGGAGATATCATAGCTCTTGCACTGCGTCTCCAATCGAATAAGAAACCAAAACAATTTCTTCTTATCCTATCTATCATATCTGTAGAATTATTTTTTGTATCTATTGACTTGAAGTGCTTCTCAATTTTATTTAAATACTTAATGATGTTCCTTGCAGAAGCTTTACCAAAATAGCTCAATCTATCACGTAGCTCCGTGGGCACTTTATTTTCTTTTTGCATTTCAATTTGCTCTTCTACTTTCTCTTCCTCTTCAATTTTTCTTTTCTTTTTCTTTGTTTTATTCTTCGTATTAGATTCAATAGTTTTCATCGTATCAGATTCATTAGTTTCTATGATCATATCGGACATGTCTCCCTCTATAGTAGCAGGGTCCCTACCACCACGTCCATGCGAACGCCTACGCCTACGACCACGGTTTCTCTTAACCATCTGTAAATAAAATAACAAAGATATAATAAATTATATAAGGTCTCAATAAAATATATATATATGATGAAAATTTGAATGAAATATGGACGAAACAATACATGAAATATGGACGAAATATTATATCGAATTCAATAGTAATTCAATAGCAATGTTATTCTCTAAATTCCAAATTACTATAACTTACATTCGATCCATTACTAAATTCAAGAACAGTTGTTTGAAGTGGGTGAATTCAATTCAATTCAATTCACTACTATTTATTTAAAACACTATACCTTACATTCAATTCAATTTACTATTATATCTTATATTTAATTCAATTCACTACTATACCATACATTCAGTTCAATTCAATTCAATTCACTACAATTCAATTCAATTCACTACTATACCTTATATTCAGTTCAATTCAATTCACTACTATTTATTCAAAATACTATACCTTACATTCACTACTATTTGAAGTGAGGGTATTCAGTTCAAAACACTATGTCTGACATTCACTACTATTTGAAGTGGTGAATTCAGTTTAAAATATTATGCCTTACATTCATTACTATTTAAAGTGGTGAATTCAGTTCAAAACACTATGTCTTATATTCAATTCAATTCACTACTGAATTCAAGAACAACATTACTCTATTACTTCTTAAATACTAAGTTGGGGAGTAAATATTCACTACTGAATTCACTACAAAATTCACTATTGAATTCAATTAGCAATGTTATTCTCTAAATTCAAAAATACTATAACTTATATTCGATTCACTACTGAATTCAAGAACAGTTGTTTGAAGTAAGTGAATTCAGTTCAATTCAATTCACTACTATTTGTTAAAACACTATACCTTACATTCAATTCAATTCAATTCACTACTATATCTTACATTTAATTCAATTCACTACTATACCTTATATTCTGTTCAATTCAATTCAATTCACTACAATTCAATTCAATTCATTACTATATCTTATATTCAGTTCGATTCAATTCACTACTTTTTGTTCAAAATATTATACCTTACATTTACTACTATTTGAAATGAGGAAATTCAGTTCAAAACACTATGTTTTATATTCACTATTATTTGAAGTGGTGAATTCAGTTCAAAGTACTATGTCTTACATTCAATTCAATTCACTTCTGAATTCAAGAACAATATTATTCTATTACTTCTTAACTACTAAATTGGAAAGTAAATATTCACTACTAAATTTACTACAAAATTCACTATTGAATTTAATTCACTACTTAATTCAATTAATCTGAATTTTTATAAATTTAAGAGAAATTACAGCCTATTTGGAGAGTAAAATATGGACAAAATAATTTATCAGGTATAAGATCATATGAGATTGAAGACTAAACACTACTTAATTAGCAATATTATTATCTAAATTTCAAAATACTATAACTTACATTCGATTTACTACTAAATTTAAGAATAGTTGTTTGAAGTGAGTGAATTTAGTTCAATTCAATTCATTACTATTTCTTTAAAACACTATACCTTACATTCAATTCACTACTATACCTTACATTTAATTCAATTCACTATTATACCATACATTCAGTTCAATTCAATTCAAGTCACTATAATTCAATTCAATTTACTACTATACCTTATATTTAGTTCGATTCAATTCACTACTATTTGTTCAAAACACTATACCATATATTCACTACTATTTGAAGTAAGGAAATTCAGTTCAAAATACTATGTCTTACATTAACTACTATTTGAAGTGGTGAATTCTGTTCAAAAATAATACTAGTATGAGAACTGAGTTGTACCTCTTAATAGAAATTTGGGGAGTGAAAGTTTCTTAGTATGAGAAATAAGTTCTACCTCTTAAGAGAAATTAAGGCATAATTTAGTTCTAAAAAAAAGTATCCATATCACAATGTGTGATAATTAGAAAAACTAAATTATATGAAAATATAAGGCTAAGATTTTGGTCTATAGAACATACCTCGGCAAGCTTAATTTGTCGAAGAACTCCAAGCCTTCTGTGTACCGTCGGCTACCTCTCTCTAGCAACAAATAAGATGGGATGGTTTCCGATGAAGCCTCAATGATGGTTGAATTGGAGGTGGTTTCCGACAAATAGGATGGGGTGATTTCTGATGAAGCCTCAATGACGGTTGAAATAGACGCCGGTTGAAATGGAGGCGGTCCGACAAAGCCTCGACGATGGTTGATCATGACGAAAACAAGGCGAAAAGCTGGATTTTGGACGCCGGTTGAAATAGAGGCGGTCCGACGAAGCTTCGATGATGGTTGATCGTGACGAAAACAAGGCAAAAAGCTGGATTTTGGACGCCGATTGAAATGGAGGCGGTCCGATGAAGCCTCGACAATGGTTGATCGTGACGAAAACAAGGGGAAAAGCTGGATTTCTCTGAAATTGGTAAGAAACCCAACCACGATAGGGTTTTACAGCGGTAAGGATCAAAATATCTTTTTACCTGTTTAGTATCATCGTGCTAGCTGTTTCACACATGCTAAAGGCTATTTTTGTTCAGAATTCTTGATGGGGTCCATTCTCAATAATAATTGAGAGTTGGTGGCTATTTCGGTAAAAATCTCTATATTTTTTGGAAGCTGATAGGAGCCCCTATAGGCCTATCAGAAAGCCCCATTATCTACTGGAAAAGATCCAACGATTTAATAGTTTAATATAAATATCAAAGCATGTTATAAGAGAGAGGAAGAAAAAGGCATGCACGTAGGATGACGGCAACTCGCTCTTATGAAAACGTGAGGGTCTTTTGTTTATTCATCATATATATATATATATATATATATATATATATATATATATAGAGAGAGAGAGAGAGAGAGAGGAATGTTACAGTGAGCTGTGAGCTGCCGATTTAGAAAGTGAGCTGCGGGTATTTTGACCCCCCTAGGAGTTTTGGAATTTGATAAAATTTGGTGAGAGTGTTGTTTAGGGTAAGATGATCAGCCTCACTAACTTTTATGAAATTCCAAAACTTCTAGGTGGGTCAAATAGTCGAAGCAAAATCTATCGTCCGCAGTCACCATTAAAATCAGCAAACATTGCTTCGACCGTTTGGCCTCCCTAGAAGTTTTGGAATTTGATGAAAATTGGTGAGGATGATCATCTTACCCTCGACAACACCCTCACCAAATTTTATCAAATACCAATACTTCTAGGGGGGGTCAAAATACCCGCAGATCATTTTCTCCTATAGTGGCTCACAGCTCAACGTAACAGCCATATATATATATATATATATATATATATATATATATATATATATATATATATATATATATATATATATATATATATATATATATATATATATATATATATATATATATATATATATATATATATATATATATATATATATATATATAGGGGACGGGGAGCCTGGCCCTCAGGTGCAGCGTCCAAGCTGCACCCGCGCGGCATGGATGCCACGTGTCTGGAAAAAACCAAAAAATCGGGAACGGATCGGCGCCATAATTGCCAGATCAATTCTCAGCCACCCGATCGTAGCATCCAACGGCGTGAATTCCCCCGCGCGACATGGATCTCGCTGTTACTGTGGCGGGCACAATAACAGCGAGATTTACTGTGGCCCGTTCGATTTGATCCATCAGACATTTCGCATTCATTTGGGTTGTTCGGGTGAATCTGGCCCGTCTGATCGATCGAATCGGACGGGCCAAATCAATCTCGCGGTAACTGTAGCGGCTACAGTAACCGTGAGATTGATTTGGCCTGTCTGATTCGATCGATCAAACGGGCCAGATTCACACACACAGCATAACAGCCGGAGGGGATTTGTTTGAGCCGTCGATCGCAGGATCTAACGGCTAGGATTCATTCCACCTTAAATCTCGCTGTTACTGTGTCCGCCACAGTAACAGCGAGATCCATGCCGCGCGGGGGAATCCACACCATTGGATGCTACGATCGGGTGGCTGAGGATTCATCCGGCAATTATGGCATCGATCCGTCCCCGATTTCTCGATTTTTTCCGGATACGTGGCATCCATGCCGCGCGGGTGCAGCCTGGACGCTGCACTTGAGGTCCACGCTCCCCGTCCCCATATATATATATAAATATAAATATATATATATATATATATATATATATATGTATATATATATGTATATATAAATATATGTATATATATATATATATATGTATATATATATATATATATGTATATATATATATATATATATATATATATGTATATATATATATATATGTATATATATATATGTATATATATATATATGTATATATATATATGTATATATATATATATATATGTATATATATATATGTATATATATATATATATATATATATATATATATATATATATATATATATATATATATATATTGGGGAGGGATACTCTTACTCATGGGCGATTACTAATGGCCACTTACTAATGGGCATGACCGTCCGATCAAAACAAGCAGAGGACTGAGATTGATCCTCAATCTCAGAACCCGCTGCCTCTCTCTCTCCGCGAGAACAGACCCCGACCCCCCCCCTCCGGCTCCCTCTCGTCCGTCGAGCTCCGGCCCCGACCCCTTTGCCGGCTCCCTCCCGTCTGTCGAGCTCCGGCCCCGACCCCATCGAGCTCCGGCCCCCTACCGTCCGGCGCAGTACCCCGACCCCGACCCAGATCCCCCGTCGGCGCAGCACCACCCCGACCCCGATCCCCCGCCGGCGCAGCACCCCGACCCCGATCCGCCGTCGGCGCAGCACCCTGATCTGCCACCGGCGCAGCCCCCCGACCCCCTGCCGGCGCTGAAATTAGAACCCCCCCCCCCCCCCCCCCCCCGTCGGTGTCGAGCTGTGATCGAGCTGCCGGAGGGGATCGGGCTACTGGAGGGGGGGTCGGGGGGTTGCCGGAGCCGGAGGGAAGGGGTCGGGGTCAGGGTCGGTGGGGATGGGGGTCGGGGGTCAGGGTCGGTGCTGCACTTGTGAGAGAGAGAGAGAGAGGGGGGGGAGGTTTAATCGGATCCATCCGTTTCCGAACGGACGGTCCGGATCATTAGTAAGAGTTCACTTGTAAGAACTCATGAGTAAGAGTATCCCTTCCCATGTATATATATATATATATATATATATATATATATATATATATATATATATATATATATATATATATATATATATATGTATATATATATATATATATATATATGTATGTATATATATATATATATATTTATATGTATGTATATATATATATATATATATATATATATATATATATATATATATATATATATATATATATATATATATATGGGCATGCTATAATACGGTATGCGGTGACTAATCGGGTGCTGACCTAATGGTGGTATAACCAAATATGAGGAATTCACATTATTATCAAAGGTCAATTTAATAATAGGCATCACTAGTGAAATCCTATCCTAATACGGTCGCTAGGATCCGAGAGGAAAGGGCATCCCTCTAACACTTATAATCTAATTATCGTATTAAGGTTTTCTACAGAAGTATAAAGAGCAGGAAGGAAACAAACCACATAACTCAATCATGTTCAGGGTCCGACCCCTGAACCTGACTAGCACAGCACAGGCTCTCTGTCTCCTTCGCAAGGTTTCTCGATCTGGTGCAAGCCTCTGTATACGATCTCTACCCTTTGTCGTCATCGTGTATACTTCACCGGATCACCATCATCCTTCAAGGTTCCGCTTATCTTTCGATAGTGGATCTCCGCGGCAAGTCCTCATCTTCAACCTGTAATCGAAAAAGATCTAGTACGCTTTAAGCAAGTGTTCACTCATACATAATTTTATAGAAAGAAAAGAAAACAATCCTAATAAAAACCCTGGGAATTAAGGGTGGTCAACTTCCACCTCTTGCCCGACTACAGCTCTAAAACTATCAACACACAGAAGATAAACATATCCAGACATATGCTAGCATAGGGTCCATCCCCCGGTAGCAAACAATCACACATCCAGATTATTTCAAAGCGGCGCCCTGCAAGAACAATCCATAGAATATACAAATTGTACAATATACATGATCTACTCGTAGAACTCCGATGGTGGCACATACTAATCATGCGCACATATGACAGTTTCATAAAAAATATGAAACACACACCACTTGCATGGCTCTAATACAAATTGTTAGAAATAATTCCATGGCAGAGGCCCATAGTGGAAGAAAAGGGAAGGTCCGAAGTGTTAGAATTGGTGAGGTCTACAGCTCGTAAAAATCTATAGTTTAGCTATGTATGGTTGATAGTATAAGATTGCATCTAGGTACGTACCTTAGTACGTGTTCTGATTACAGAACAGAGAGCCATGGCAACATGGTAATCCTCTTGAGTGGGAGACTCAAGGGAGTGGTCCCATGTAACCTAAATATGTTCGCAGCTCTGATTAGGGTTGGTCGCCCTATCAGGTTAAGCTGTTGGGATGACAGAGCGTGGGTGTCTTCACCACGGTCATTACCAGGCACAGTGTCTGTAGCCGAACGGAACCAAAACGGTGCACAGATAGGTGAGCAGACACCGGTGCACTAAACCGTGTTTCTGCTTAGGGTAAAACGGTCCTAAACCCTGAGGAACCATGTCTGGTGGACTAACCAGTTGTGTGGTGCTTTGGCGCACCAATGTGTGAGGATCCGGATGCAGTAATCCAAAACCACGGTGTACTGGGTTACCCGGTTGGCGTTGCATCAGCGTGTCACTCCTACAGGCTATCCACACCCCTAACGGGAGGTGCGTTCCTTGGTCTGACCTACGTCGTATTAAACCCTGGCCAGGTGGTCATCAGTTGGACTGATGACGGATCCGGTTGCTCGTCAGAGTAATCGGAGGTACGATGTATGTGGTCAACCTAGAAGGAACCGAGTCATATAAGCACTCGAGTCTGACGGTATTCTCCACCGCTCGAGTTGCATCATGGCACCAAGTGGAGGGACAGCGGGTTTACCATACTAAGCGGAGAGCAGGGGTATGAGGGAGAACATAGTAAGTCCGGGGGAATTGGAGTGCAGCCTGCGTCGCACTCTGGGTGGCTACGCAGGTTAACTCGGACTCAGAGGATCGATGGTACACTCGGGTAGTGTGTCGATCGAGTCTGAGTTGGAAGCCATGAACCCTAGTCCCTAAAGGTTCCACCTTATCGACATTATGTACGGTTCTTATACCATCTCCTCGAAACACAGAACGTAGTTAGAGGAAGCGAGAAATCTAAGCATACGCTCCGTGAGTGCTTTGCACTAGTGCACGGTAGATGCGTAGCTACGTGTGTGCACTAAGGGGAAACCCTAGGTTAGTGCAGAGACGCATGTAGCAATTCCTTGTCATAAGTGGATTTTGTCACATGGGTGCGATGCACCGGGACATGTTGCGAGTTGACTAGTTGACTTCACTAGGGGCACCCTACGGGAACCTTAGAGAATAGTGAAATCACTAGTGTACTTCACTTATGTGTGCCTTGCAAAGTCTCGTACACGAGGAACGGCCAACTATTGACATAAGGGCGTTTTGGTCATACCATGCGTCACTATGCACTAAGGGGGCTGGCCCTAAGTGTTGAGAGACTGGTCAAGGCCGGCCCTGTTAGTTTCAGGAGGTTGTTGCCTCCGATGAAAGGGCCGGTCATGAGGCGCAGAAAACGGGCTGGTTTTGACCGTTTTCGAAAACAAGGAAAAGATAGAGATAAAAGAAGAGATATATAGGGAGAGGTTTGAATCAGTCAATTCTATCCGCTAGACTTATCCATAAGGATAAGGCCAACCCTATATAAAGCATAGGGAGAGAGGGGGGGACGAAATTAATAAGCCCATGCAAGCCTAGGGCCGGCCCAAGCCATGGGGAAGCCCTAGGCGCCCCCTCTTCTCTCTTCGCATCTCCTCCCTCGTCTCTCTCTCCCTCGCTTGCGCCATTGGATGGCGACTCGTCTTCCTCACATGGTGTTTCGTAGAAGGAGAAGGCTCATCGTATGGAGGCACTCAGAGATCCATCGACGAGGTGCCGTGCATCGTGTGAGATCGGGTGAACTAAAAGGCGTCTCCCGCAACCTTTTGCTGTCCAGAATCTGCACAGAAAATCAGCGTTGTTTCTGTGATTCCGGGTGCTACAGAATTCCAAACGACGTGAAACATATTTCAAAAGTTGCGTCTCGAAGTTGGCTACCTGCAGTCCAAATTTCAGCCCAATCGGAGTTTGGAACAAAAAGTTATGACCATCACACCGAAGCTATATCGAGCAGATCCGTAGCCCGTCTCCATCAACAAAGAAGAAATTTGTCGCGGTGAAAGATTCCGCACACAGGTATGATCTCTAACAAGTAGATCTAACATAATTAGAACATGCATACATGCTAGATTGTTCTTTCGCGTTAGATCGTCGTTAGGGGTTCGCGTAGTTGCCATGCTAGATTCATACACGCATATGTAGATCGTTTCGATAAAAATTTTGATATGTAACGCACACCGCTCACGGTCCTCGGACCTTCACTTTGCTTCCGCTGTGGGCCTCTGCCATGGATTTATTTCCAACAATTTGGTATCAGAGCACGCTAGTGGTGTGCATTTCATGTTTTTTCATGAAACCGTCATGTGCGCGCATGAATAGTATGTGCCGTCATCAGGGTTCTACGAGTAGATCATGCATAGTATATTTTTTGTGCTATCTATGAATCGTTCTTGCAGGGCATCACTTCTAAAATTTTTCTGAATATGTGATTGCTTGCTACCGGGGGTCGGATCCCGTGTTAGCGATTTTGTCTGGATGTTTTTTCTTCTGTGTGTGGATAGATTTTAGAGCCATAGTCGGGCAAGAGGTGAAGATTTACCACCCTTGATTCCCAGGCTTTTTGCTAGGTTTGTTTTCCTTTTCGTTCTAGAAAATTGTGTACGAGCGAGCACTTGCTCGAAGCGTACTAGAGCTTTTTCGGTTACAGATTGAAGAGGAGGACTTGCCATGGAGATCCACCACCGGAAGGACGAGCGGAACCTTGGAGGACGATGGCGATCCGGCGAAGCGTACACGATGATAGCAAAGGGCATAAAGTGTCAGGAGATCGTATACAGAGGCTTGCACCGGATCGAGGAGCCTTGCGAAGGAGACAGAGAGCCTGCGCTGTGCCAGTCAGGTTCAGGGGTCGGACCCTGAACTTGATTCAGTTGTGTGCTTGTTTTTTTCAGTAGTTCTTTATATTTCTGTAGAGAACCCCGATGCGATAATTTAATTATCTGTGTTAGAGGGATGCCCTTTCCCCTCGGTTCCAAGCGACCTTATTAGGATAGGATTCCACTAGTAACGCCTATTATTTAATTGACCCTTGATGATAGTATGAATTCCTCATATTTGGTTATGCCCCCATTAGGTCAACACCCGATTAGTCGGGTGTGCCTATTTGGCAAGCTTCGAAACCTAGAATGAGTTGGAATTCTACTATGACATCATTCGTCAAATTTATAAGTAAGGCACCATGTTAGTGGAAGACCTTTCCTGTTAGTCTGACCTTAGGCTAGGCTCCAGGGCATTAGCGTAATAGCCAAGTTTGCAAAGCATCGATGTTCTTGGGATATGTAATGTGACCCTTAAGTGGAGAAATCCACTCGAGGCAGGGACTATGATATTCCGAGATCGATTAATGCTTCGCGAAAGGCTTGAATGCTAATGGGAGCACGGTATGACCAGGGTCTAGTGTATAGGTTGTCGTGACCTTAGTGTACACTCATACTTGCATTAAATAACCATCAACTATAATAAGGGATGTGTAAGAGGACTCGTCGAGATCCTCTGGCCTCCACAACCAACTGCTTTGTGTCTGGGTGGAAGGGCGTAGCTCGACACCCCCTAGGGTGAGGGTTATGTTTTTTCCATGCCAGATAACTTAGCGGTCTCCTTCAGGATATGGCGGTTACGGGGCCAGGAGAGAAGGGCTTTTTATCCCACCCTAGTGGGGGCCGCATGAACTCCCGTGCCGTAATTGCTTAGGCTTGTGGGTAAGCATCCGAAGTGGACGTGAGGCATCTGTTGCTTGCACAATGGGGATCACGTGGCACTGGCCAAAAGGACAACCATGGTCCATCAAAGCCCTTAGTTGGCAGATTTGGATAGGGTCAAGGAAAGGCCCGTGTAAGCGGATTGACGCTGCATGATGCCCCCTAGGGCAGGTGTAGTCGATTCCGAGATCTTACATACATGGTTAATTAATCCATAGAGGTGTCTTCGCTGTGAGGGTAGCGCTGACATTTGGATGTAATTAGCTTATTTTAAAAATCCATAAAATAAGTTATATTGCATTCGTTTTCATTCAACCATATAGTTCCCCTATCTGCTATCCCATAAGAGAACCAGTTATCGGGTCTCTAACTACGTAGAGCCGAAGCACTTTCTTTAGCTTATGCAAAGGGTAGTAAAAACGTACATTGGCATGTAATCTAAGTATCCATGTATTAGACCTAATGAGTCCAGATATCACTAGGGCACTAACTAGGGCATATGAAGACTGGCGAGAGTCTAAGGAGATGTGCAAGTGCTATGTTATAGCAGACTTGCGGATAACTCTTTAGAAGCGAGTCAGAGATATGCCGGGTCTTCTTTAATTAAGTTTTACTTGCATAAGATGTCTGGAAGACGAAGTCAGTCGACTCATCGCTTTTCCACTAAGATACTTGTCGGTACCGAGATGTCTGAGGGTATGCTTGTTCGGGAACACATCTTTGAGTTCCAGATCGAACTAGATTCCAAAGACATAGTACCGGATGACGAGGTGGTGGAAGACGTCTGTCTTGCATCCTTGTCTGGAACCTTCGAAGGCGTTATCAGAGACTTTAGCTTTAACAAGTTAGAGATGATAAACGCAGAACTTCTAAGGAGATTTCCAAGAGACAAAGGATGGGATCAAGATTAAAGGCAAAGCCTTTAGTGCTTAACCTAGGCCTTCTTTAGAAGAACCAAAGGAAGTAACTTATAAGAGATCAAAAACTATTCTAGTGCAGAAACTGGTGTGGACTCCTAAGTATGGTAACGCTAAGGACGGAAGTGTTTCCGCTTTGGTGAGTATAGGGGGTATTTGAAGATTGAGTATGGCATCAGGATGTTAGGAGTTGAGTTGCTATCTAGTAGCAGTTCTTATGCTTCTTGGAATGTAGACTTCGGGTCTACAGAGATTCAAGGAAAGCAGAAGACTACTTTATAGTGACGTAATCCTAACATAGGTACTGATGCCATAAGCCGCTGCGGAAGCTGTTAGGTATGATTGTCTTAGTTTTCCGAAATACGGATTTTGTTTTTAGAGATGTAGTTTTGTTTCCTTCTTGGTAAATGAAGTTTTTTAGTTTTAGACAGTACCGTGTGTGTGTATCTTAAACTGAATAGATAGCTTTATAGTTAGAGGAATAGATCAGAAAAATCTCTTTATATTTAATCCTAATTCGGAAATAGATTTCATGACAGCTGCAGCGTCTAATTGAAATTCATCTAAATCCTTTGGAGAAGCTATCCCATTTGTGACCCCTCTGATTTAGATATTCTGCCTTAGATAAATTCAAAGGTAAAAGAAGGCCGAGTTTCTGTTCACAGATTCATCGGAGATCCTTCTAACCTATGAGTGTTATCTGGAAGGCAGAATAACTAAAAGGGCCACTAAGGTATTGGTGTTAGTTAATTTTGACGTCTATGGTTCCAAGAGCGTCTAGACGATAGAAGACTCTTCGATTTAATCGAAGAAATAAGTCACTATCGGACGAGTTCCATAGGATCCTGAGGGAGCATGAGATTATCTCCCAGTTAAATGCTCCAAGGATGACACGTCAGAATGAAGTCTCCGAGAGAAGGAATCGGACTCTGTTTGACATGGTCCGTAGTATGATGAATATTGCCAAGTGTACTACCCACCTTTGGTGGGGTTGTACCTTAAAATAATAGCTTATATTTGAAACTATCTCTCATCTAGATCAGTGCCTCAGACCTATAGAGAGCTATGGTCTAAGCGAAAGCTGACACTATAGAGTCTCGAGATATAGGGTTGTCCTGCACTTGTGCAAAGGGACAAGAGGGATGAGATGGAGATGTAGTTCCAGGTATATCTGTTTGTAGGTTACCCTTAGGAGGCATAAGGTGGACTATTCTATGATCTTGAGATTTAGAAGGTAATCGTTTCTACGAACACCATCTATCTAGACCAAGATTATATTATAGACCATAAGTTTACCAGTAAGGTAGTTCTGGGTAAACTACTGGGTACTGGTAGAGAGTGCACATCTGAAAACGTAGTGGGAGTAGATGATACAAGAAACTAGTACACCAGGTACTGTAGAAACGAGCTTCCTTTGTACCACCACCACCTCGTCGTTGTGGGACCATCAGAGCTCCTGAAAGATACTATGGAGAAACTTCGATAGTTAATCCAGAGTTTTAGGAGGATGATCCTTAGAGCTACAAAGAAGTAGTGGGAGCTTCCGACAGCTCAGACTGACAAAAGACCATGGAGGCAAATCAACATCAA
Organism: Chamaelirium japonicum; assembly: GCA_947650365.1. NCBI lineage: Eukaryota > Viridiplantae > Streptophyta > Magnoliopsida > Liliales > Melanthiaceae > Chamaelirium > Chamaelirium japonicum. Next base: position 63,513,132 of record OX393549.1, on the reverse strand, counting down.
TGTCCCTTGGAACAGTCTTGACACTTATGATACTATCACCCTTCAGGGTGTAGGAGGTGTATAAGAAGAGCACCCAGTTAAGACTTAAGTAGCTAGATTAGTTACCAAAGGAGAAGGGATTGACTATGTCAAAACCATCTCATTGGTAGCTATGCATAAGTCTATAACGGATCCTCTTAATCCATCGCAGCCCATTATAGTTGGGAGATCTGGTAGATGGATGTCAAGACAATTATTCCCTAACGGGAATTTGGAAAGGACATATGGATGATATAGCCTCAGGCTTTGTGTCAGTAGGTTAGGAATATATGGAATGCAAGTTGTAACGGTCCATTTATGGACTGATGCAAGCATCCAGGATGGAATGTCTATTTTGATCAAGGGAATCCGCTCACACGGATTTGATCAGAATAAGAATAAACCAAGATGGTACAAGAAAAGTGAAATAGCTACAAGGGTGTACTTAGTATTTTACGTTAATAATATTCTACTGATTGAAAATGATGTAAGAATATTGTTTACGGTAAAGGTTTGTAGACATCACAATTCGATATGAAAGACCCTAGTGAGGTGAGTTATGCTCTGGGAATCAAGGTAACTCGAGATAACCAGAGCAAGGTTCTCTTGCTGTCACAGGCTACGCATGAAGATAAGATTCTAGCCAGATTCGTTTTACGAAGCAAGATATCTATTGCGCAGCAGGATACATGGGTCGGTTTCAGTCGAACCCGGGTCCAAATCACTGGACTAAAGTGAAGGGTATACTCAAAAATCCTCATTAAGTAAGGATTGTGAGTTAGCTTGCACTTCACAGGTCCTGATATCGATTGGACACACATAGTCTGACTTTGGTGTCAGATGTGCGTTCCAGATAATCGATTTCAATGATTGTTTTTATCTTGGGATTAGAAGCGGTAGTTGGTAGAGTGTGAAGCAACAGTGCATCACAGACTCTACCACAGTGGCTTAGCACGTTATTACGTGCGAAGTAGTATATCAGGTGGTAAGGCTTAGGAAGTTCTTAGAGAACTTGGGACGCGTACCAGAGGCTCAGTTATCTGTTGTTACAACAGAAGAGCGGTAAGCAAGGTCCAAGGAGACTAGGCACCGCCGTAAGGGGAAACCCATCAAGTACAAACTCCACTTGATCTGACAGTTATAGGAGGAAATGCAAGTAGCGGTACTGAGATGGAATCTACAGACAATGTTGTCAATTCCTTTAGGGAATTCCTGCAAAGGCTTTTGGGCAGCATGTAGAAGCTACAGAGCTCAACACCGTTATTCCTCATTAGACCTAGTGGGAGATTATTAGAATTGATGAGGTCTACAACTCGTAAAAATCTATAGTTTAGCTATGTATGGTTGATAGTATAAGATTGCATCTAGGTACGTACCTTAGTACGTGTTCTGATTACAGAACAGAGAGCCATGGCTACATGGTAATCCTCTTGAGTGGGAGACTCAAGGGACTGGTCCCATGTAACCTAAATACGTTCGCAGCTCTGATTAGGGTTGGTCGCCCTATCAGGTTAAGCTGTTGGGATGACAGAGCGTGGGTGTCTCCACCATGGTCATTACCAGGCACAGTGTCTGTGGCCGAACGGAACCAACACGGTGCACAGATAGGTGAGCAGACACCGGTGCACTAAACTGTGTTTCTGCTTAGGGTAAAACGGTCCTAAACCCTGAGGAACCATGTCTGGTGGACTAACCAGTTATGTGGTGCTTTGGCGCACCAATGTGTGAGGATCCGGATGCAGTGATCCAAAACCACGGTGTACTGGGTTACCCGGCTGGCGTTGCATCAGCGTGTCACTCCTACAGGCTATCCACACCCCTAACGGGAGGTACGTTCCTTGGTCTGACCTACGTCGTATTAAACCCTGGCCAGGTGGTCATCAGTTGGACTGATGACGGATCCGGTTGCTCGTTAGAGTAATCGGAGGTACGATGTATGTGGTCAACCTGGAAGGAACCGAGTCATATGAGCACTCGAGTCTGACGGTATTCTCCACCGCTCGAGTTGCATCATGGCACCAAGTGGAGGGACAGCGGGTTTACCATACTAAGCAGAGAGCAGGGGTATGAGGGAGAACATAGTAAGTCCGGGGGAATTGGAGTGCAGCCTGCGTCGCACTCTGGGTGGCTACGCAGGTTAACTCGGACTCAGAGGATCGATGGTACACTCGGGTAGTGTGTCGATCGAGTCTGAGTTGGAAGCCATGAACCCTGGTCCCTAAAGGTTCCACCTTATCGACATTATGTACGGTTCTTATACCATCTCCTCGAAATACAGAACGTAGTTAGAGGAAGCGAGAAATCTAAGCATACGCTCCGTGAGTGCTTCGCACTAGTGCACGATAGATGCGTAGCTACGTGTGTGCACTAAGGGGAAACCCTAGGTTAGTGCAGAGACGCATGTAGCAATTCCTTGTCATAAGTGGACTTTGCCACATGAGTGCGATGCACCGGGACATGTTGCGAGTTGACTAGTTGACTTCACTAGGGGCACCCTATGGGAACCTCGGAGAATAGTGAAATCATTGGTGCACTTCACTTATGTGTGCCTTGCAAAGTCTCGTACACGAGGAACGACCAACTATTGACATAAGGGCGTTTTGGTCATACCATGCGTCACTATGCACTAAAGGGGCCGACCCTAAGTGTTGAGAGACTGGTCAAGGCCGGCCCTGTTAGTTTCAGGAGGTTGTTGCCTCCGATGAAAGGGCCGGTCATGAGGCGCAGAAAACGGACTGGTTTTGACCGTTTTCGAAAACAAGGAAAAGATAAAGATAAAAGAAGAGATATATAGGGAGAGGTTTGAATCAGTCAATCATATCCGCTAGACTTATCCATAAGGATAAGTCCAACCCTATATAAGGCATAGGGAGAGAGGGGGGGACGAAATTAATGAGCCCATGCAAGCCTAGGGCCGGCCCAAGCCATAGGGAAGCCCTAGGCGCCCCCTCTTCTCTCTTCGCATCTCCTCCCTCGTCTCTCTCTCCCTCGCTTGCGCCATTGGATGGCGACTCGTCTTCCTCACGTGGTGTTTCGTAGAAGGAGAAGGCTCGTTGTATGGAGGCACTCAGAGATCCATCGATGAGGTGCCGTGCATCGTGTGAGATCGGGTGAACTAAAAGGCGTCTCCCGCAACCTTTTGCTGTCCAGAATCTGCACAGAAAATCAGCGTTGTTTCTGTGATTCCGGACGCTACAGAAGTCCAAACGATGTGAAACTTGTTTCAAAAGTTGCGTCTCGAATTGGCTACCTGCAGTCCAAATTTCAGCCCAATCGGAGTTCGGAGCAAAAAGTTATGACCATCGCACCGAAGCTATGTCGAGCAGATCCGTAGCCCGTCTCCATCAACAAAGAAGAAATTTGTCGCGGTGAAAGATTCCGCACGCAGGTATGATCTCTAACAAGTAGATCTAACATAATTAGAACATGCATACATGCTAGATTGTTCTTTCGCGTTAGATCGTTGTTAGGGGTTCGCGTAGTTGCCATGCTAGATTCATACACGTATATGTAGATCGTTTCGATGAAAATTTTGATATGTAACGCACACCGCTCACGGTCCTCGGACCTTCACTTTGCTTCCGCTGCGGGCCTCTGCCATGGATTTATTTCCAACACGAAGACCATGAGCGGTGTACGTTATATATCAAAAAATTTATCGAAATTATCTATATGTGCATGTATGAATCTAGCATAGCAACTACTCGACCACCTAACGTCGATCTAACGAGAAGAATAATCTAGCATGCATGCATATTCTATCTCTATACTAGATCTACATAATAGAAGCCATACCTCCATGCAGATTCTTTCACTGCGATAAATTTCTTCTTTGTCGATGGAGACGCCCTCGGATTTGCTCGACATAGCTTCGGTGCAACAGCCATAACTTTCTGTTCGAAACTTCGATTGGGCTGAAATTTGGATTATAGGTAGAAGACTTTGAGACACAACTTTTGTATGTAGTTTCACGTCTTTGGAGTTCTATATCTCCTAGAATTGCAGAAATAATATTGATCTTCTGCTCAAATTCTGGATAACAAAGATTTACGAGGAATGCCTTCTTGTTCACCTGAACTCGCACGATGCACGGACCCTCGTCGATTGATCTCTGAGTGCCTCCATACATCGAGCCTCATCCGTCTTCGATTCATCATGCGAGGAAGAAGAGACCCGTCTGAACCATGCGTGCACTTGATGGAGATAAGAGAGGAGAAGAAAAGAAGAGGGGGCGGCTAGGGCATCATCGACTAGTGTCGGCCCCCCTTTCCCCTTATCCTTATATAGATTCGGCCCTCTCATACCTTGCGTATGGGAGTTGTGGCCGGCCCCCAATTGTCTTCCTCTCGCCTTGCGTTTAGCACAGGGTCGGCCCCTAGCTTGTTGCCATACAAGGCCGGCCCTCTAAAAGTCAAAGCTTCCTTAAAAGAAATCCCCCTTACCTACAAGTTTGCTAGCAACTCCTAGAAGCCAGGGAGGGGGGGGGGCCCATGTGTGTCCCCATGTGCTAGGGGCGGCCAACCTAGCACATGGTGATATTTTGGTTTCCTAAAATATCCCCATGCCTCTAGTTGGTTGCCCCTCTCGCTTGGGAACTTGCATGGCACATGTTAGACTATTGATTCCACTATTACCAGGGTGCCCTTAGTAAATACCTAAGGTGCCCCTAGTGAAGTCAACCAGTTAACTCACAATATGAATCGATGCAACGCACCCGTGTAGCGAAGCCCACTAAGGTAAGGAGATGAATGCGTATCTCTGTACTACTCTGAGATTTCCCCTAGCACACACACGCACTTACACATCTACCGTGCACTAGTACGATGCACACACGGAGCATAGGGTTATTAGGGTTAGACTAATTACTTCCTCTAACTGCATCCTATAAATTGAGGAGATGGTTCAAGGATCGTACATCATGTGGATAAGGTAAAACCTTCAGGGACCAGGGTTTATGACTTCCAACTTAGACTCGATCGATATACTACTTGAGTGTATCATCGATCTTCTGAGTCCAAATTAACCTGCGTAGCCACCCAGAGTGTGACGCAGGCTGCACTCTAATTCCCCTGGACTTACTATGTTCTCCGTATACCCCTGCTCTCCACTTAGTAGTGGTAAACTCGTTGTCCCTCCACTTGGTTCTATGACATGACTCGAGTGGTGGAGACTACAATCAGACTCGAGTGCTCATATGACTCGGTTCCTTCCAGGTTGACCATATATATCGTACCTTCGATTACTATGCCGAGTAACCAAATCCGGCCACCAGTTCAACTGGCCAGGGTTTAGTATGACGTAGGTCAGACCAAGGAACACACCTCCCGTTAGCGGTGTGGATATCCTACAGGAGTGGCACGCTGATGCGATGCCAACTGGGTAACCCAATACACCGTGGTTTTAGGTCACATAACTGGACCTCACATATTGGTGAGCCAAAGCATTATACAACTAGTTAGCCCACCAGACATGGCTCCTCAGGATTTAGGACCATTTTATCCTAAGTAGAAATATGGCTTAGTGCACCGGTATCTGCTCACTGGTCTGTGCACCGTGTTGGTTCCGTTCGGCCACAGACACTATGCCTGGTAATTACCGTGGTGGAGATGCCCATCCTCTGTCATCCTAACAGCTTATCTTGATAGGGCGACCAAACCTAATCAGAACTGCAAAAGTATTTTGGTTATATGGGACCAATCTATTAAGTCTCCCACTCAAGTGGATTACTATGTAGCCATGGCTCTCTGTTATGTAATCAGAACACGTACTAAGGTACGTACCAAGATATAATCCTAAGCTATCAACCATATACAGCTAAAGTATAAGTTTTACGAGCTGAAGACCTCACCAATTCTAACACCTAGGCGTTGACCTGGACTATCACTGCGCTAACAGCCACCGTGGTCACCGCCAAGTACAATTCGAGATCTCCTCCCATACTTGGTTGTGACAAGACCAGAGGTTTACTCAAAATTAAGTTTATCTTGTAGAATGTCGCTTCCTTCTCATCGTCCCAGTAGTAGCTTGACCATTTACGCAGGGCATCGAACAGTGGTTTGCAGATGTCCGAGAGCTTGGAGACGAAGCACCATAATGCCATGACCTACCCGTTGAACGATTGGATCTCCGTTATCATCCGCAAGGGAGACATGGCGAGCAGAGCTTTGATTTGGTCCGAGTTAGCTTCTATTCCATGGTGCGTCACCAGAAATCCCAGGAACTTCCCCGAGGAGACTCTAAATGCACATTTAGTTGGGTTGAGCTTCAGATAAATCTTTGGAGTACTGTGAATACCTCAACAAGGTTCTCGATTTGTCCCGACCTGGTATAGCTCTTCATTACCATGTCGTCAATGTAGACCTCAACTGTTCGTCCGATCTGGGCTATAAATATCTTGGTTACCAATCGTTGGTATATCGCTCCGGTGTTCTTCAGTCCGAATGACATCACCTTGTAGGAGTAAGTTCCTCGTTCTGTGATAAACGTCATCTTCTCTTGGTTGTCTGGGTGCATCGGCACTTAATTATACCCCGAGTATCCATCCATGAACGATAGCATCTACGCTCTCGCTGTAGAATCGACTAGCGTATCGATCCGGGGCAGCGGGAAAGAATCTTTAGGACAGGCCTTATTCAAGTTTGTAAAGTCAATACAGACCCGTACTTTCCTATTCTTCTTAGGCACCACAATGATGTTGGCGAGCTAGTCCGGGTATTCGACCTCCCGAATAAAGCCGGACTGGAGCAGCTTATCGACCTCCTCATTCACGGCCTCTCTCTTGCGATATCGCTTCTTCTGCTTGGTAGGGATCGCATCTTCCTGGACATTCAATTGGTGGCATGCGACCTCTGGGCTGACCCTCGTCAGATCAGAGTGACTCCAGGCGAATACATCACAGTTTATCTAGAGGAACTATAGTAGCGGCACTTTCTTATCGGGGGATAGGGCACTCCCTACATAAGTTTGATATGGGGGGTTCCCTATTCCCAGCTAGACTTCGTCGAGCGGCTCGATAGAGGGTGACCCCGCCCATTTATCCATGCGCTCTTGCGTAAGGGCGAGGTCATCCTGTGGTTACTACCCCTTTCGGTAGCCAGGTTCGACGAAGGACCCACCAGCACGCACGACCTCAATCTGTGTGCAAGCCGTGGTGTATTGGTCCCCCTTGATGCAGAGTACTTTTTCTCTTATATAGAACTTCATGCATTGATGCTTGGTGGAGGTAATGTCATCCATCTCGTGCAGTCATGGCCGTCTCTGTTGTAGCTCGTGTGTCCTGAGCGTGGATTTTCTGTATTAACATTAATAAAGATGACTTTGGTTATTGCTTTAATTAGAATACTACTTTGGTATATGTTAATACACATATAATAAAGGACCCTAAGGAACACAGTAGGCCACTGAGGCGCATGGTGGATCCATGCTTGGGAGACCCAGTGGACCAGTTGTGTGTAGACCTAGAACTAGTTCACAGCTTAGGTGATGCTAGTCGCTTCACCGAGAACAAGCTGTTGACAGGTAGAGGATGTAGTAAAGTCTCCACCACGGGAATGTGGGATTCCTATTCACCTGACTTAGCACGATGATCGTGTTGAACAGGAACCAAAACGGTGCACAATTCAGTGATTCAAAAACTGGTGCATAAACCGTCTTACTACTATAGATAATCTGTCATTAACCTTGAGGGACCATATATATTGGGCCAACCAGTTGTGTGGTGCTTTGATGTGCCAACGTGTGCGAACCTTCTATAGTCAAATACCACGGTACGTTGGGTTATCCGGCTGGCGCTTGAGTGATATGAAATCCCTACAGGTTATCCGACATCTAGTGTTGGATGGGTACGTTTTGACGAGTCAATCTGTCCACACAGTTAACCCATGCCTGGTAGTTGTCAGTATGACTGACGATGTTCTGGATGCTAGGCATAGCACCGGAAGGTGTGTGGTATTATAGATGACAAGTCATCAATTCCTAGTCAGATGATCGATCGGGATCTAACGGTGCTCCCTACCGCCCGAGTCGCATCATGACACCAATAATAGGAGGGACTAAGGATTATCAGAGTATAGTAGAGAACAGGGTTATGAGGGAGTAACATAAGTTTAGGATCACTAGAGTTCAACCCGCGTCGCTTCTAGGTGGCTACACGGGTTAATCGAATTAGGGCTGATTAATGAAACTTTCGGTGTGTCACCGGAACAGTTAATCAGGGATCCAGTTGTAGCTAGAGATACTGAACCCTGAAGGTTCCACCCTGTCGTTGCATATAGAAATTGTTCCCCGACCTGGTTGGATACGTTGGATGCGAAGTAGCGCAATGGAGCACAAGCCCGGAGCCTAAGAACCTAATTCACATATGTTAGGGACTGTAGGGGTATTTTGGTAAATACTAAAATATGGCTCAGAACATATTGAATATGGATCTTAAAATGAACGGAATAATTCCAGGAGCTCATAGACGCTGACGGAACTCGATTCCGAGTAGCGCACCTCACTCAATCTCTCTTTCAGTTTTTCACTTTTCGTGAAGGGTGTTTTCGTCCAGGCTTCAAGATAGACCTGTGGAAACCCTAAAAACCGCCCCCTCTCATCCCTATCTACCTAGGGCCGGCCCTAGCTTGCGTATGGCACTAGGAGCCCGGCCCTATATGAGGAATAGAGAGGGAGGGGCCGGCCCTAGTGCTCCCCCTCTCCAAAAACCCGACCCCCTCTCCCTCTCTCCCTCTCTGAGGTTTCGACCAAGGAAGAAAGAGGAAGAAGAAGGAATAATATGGAAGAAGGAAGGAGAAGGAAGAAGAGAGAAAGAGAAGGAGGAGACCTCGCAGCTCGCCATCGTCTTCGCAATGAATTCCTCCATCGGCTCGTAGTCCTTGCACTCAGAGATAGGACTTCGAGGATTCATCAATTCGCAAAGGATAAGGTGCCATCTGATTGCTTCCCTTGCGATTCACATGCGATTCATCATCGTTCCGTTCTCTTCGGATCATAGATCCACATGGTATGATGATTCTAAACACCAAACTAGATGCATACATGTCTTCCGTAGATCATAGTATGCCTCTAGGGTGTCCGCACATATGCTAAGATCATAGATTTACATGTAGATTGTTTTGTAGAATTAATTGTAATGAAACATACACCATTTGATCTTCGGATCTATCTTTTGCTTCCGCTGTGACTCTGATAACATGATCCAATTCCAACAGTCCCATGACCACATTGTAGGGTGACTCTGCATCGACCATGATGAATCGGATCTGTCGTGCTACTGGTCCAGCGACCACCATCAAGGTGATCTTTCCAGCTACCTTTGCAGATTCTCTAGCGAAGCCGTACAACACGGTGTTTGAAGGCTCCAACTGCTCGCGGGTGAAGTCGAGCATGGTAGAATACCCGATGATAGATTACATCCACGGAGCTTACGGTGTCCATGAGGCATCGGTGGATGTTCCAGCTTTTGATCATCAATTGGATCACCAGGGGGTCATTGTGAGGGAGGCTCACCCCTGGAAGTCATTCCTGTTGAAGGTGAGGCCTTCCAAGTGGTCCAGCACTCCGTCCTCCTGGGCTATATGGACAATGTTGTTCACCGTTTAGATTTGGAGGACCTCCTTTGCTCTCTTATGTATGGAATTCATAGAGTTGGCTGGCCCTGGCCTGCATCCGTGGATCATGTTTAGCTAAGGAGCAGCTTGAGGATCCAACCGCTTAGGCAGTGGTGGAGCCCCCTGTGCAGGTTCTCCAGCATGGGGAGGAGGAGGTAGGCGTTCTTCGGCAGCTCGTCCGACGGGGTCGGGCTGCGCTATGAACTCCTTGAGATATTCCCTATCAATAAGGTCCTCTAGCTCATGCATGCATCAGGGCCTGATAAATGACGCATGTCGTGACCCCGACCTTGGTGGTACTCGCACCGCTTGTTCGACTCCTGCCCCCAAGTTATCTCTTGGGGTGCTGGTGCCGGTCAGTGTACGTACCTCTCGTTTCAAATCCACCATAGGACCTTATCCGGAGGGTGCATGAGGACAATAAATTTCCTGCTCCTCCCATCCATCAGTCCTGAGTGCTCTGGAAATTTGTGCTTGGTGTCTTGGTTCGTTGACTCATCGCAGTCAGTCACCGTCTTAATCTCACATTGCTACGGTGCGGCAGGCTTCATTGCCTGGAAGTCTTCCTCTGTGCGGATGCAGTACTCCGCCCAGCTGTATAACTCACCCGTGTTCAGGGTGGGCTTCCTGACCAGGGAGTTCCGAAAGTCCTGGACATGCCTCAACCCGGTCCGGAATGCCATAGTCAATGTCACGCCCTGGCCAGTCAGATCGTTGATGAGTGAAGTCCTTCAGGGACTCATGCGATATCATCCGAAGGTTGAATAGGGAATTGATCCCCTTATGTTGCCTCCGGTTATACCCGTACTTGTCTAGGAACTAAAGGGGCCGATCGGTGTAGCCGTCGATGCTGTCGACGGGCAGCCAAGAATACCACTCTAGCGCGGGCCCTTTGAGACTCCACTGGAACATCTGGCATAACACGTCTATCGAGTCATACGGATTCATCTGGTTTTTGTACTCCAGCAGGTTAGTACACGGGTCTCCAAACCCATCAAACCTCTCGAATCGAGAGGCTTTCCAATCATGGAGAAGTGAGTCGCTTTCACCCTCGTGGTGAGGGGGCTCTCCACCGGCCCTTTTAATGGCGTTTTGATCCATCATATTCCACCCAGTGCCCTAGGCGCTGGACTACCAGGTTGATCAGATCCTCCTGGTGCAGTCGTGTCTGCTCCTCTGAAGGTGGCGCCGGCATCGGGTGTCGAGGGGCTCGAGCCGGGATCGTCGAGCGAGGAGCCGGCCTTAATTCGCCATCCTTCCGGTATTGGGGATGTTGATGGCTTTCATTTGAGGACGATGATCCTCTAGAAGGTGCGACATAGGTACGGCCCACCAGGATCGACATGAACCACCGTTCCGCCATGGCAGGCTTGGGGCCAAGTCGGTCCCAAATGCCGGGACGTGAATTGCTATGCTCAGGCTCGGGAGGTTGAGGATCAGCAACTCATCTTGCTAAACCCCGGAGCATGTCCTCGATCACACTGTTGTCTTGGATGCTTGGAATGTGCCTCTAGGGGCTCCTTTCTGGCGCGTGGTGACGCTGGGATGTTCTCTCTTGAGATCGGCTATTGGCCAGAGTCCTAGACCATCCTCGAGCTTCGTCGAGGTGATCCCAGAGATCTGTCTGTCGATAGGCGCGACTTTTTGCCACCAGGTCATCTATCCTTTGGAATAGTTTCTCTTGGTTGCCCAAGAGAACCTCTAGTATCTGATGCGATTGAGGAAGGGCAGGAGGATCATGACCTTCCTCGTTCAGGAAGACCCCTCCCTCAGCGTTGGAGGAGGATGCCTAAGAAGCTGACTTCTCCTTGCCTTGGTGAGTTGTCACCATTGATGTAACTTGTTTGAGAGGAAGCTGAAGTTGATCATGTTAAGATGGGATGGATCCCACAGACGGCGCTAGAAAATATGGGGGGGAAATCCCTTCGGCCATACCCGATCGTCAGATGGAGCAAATCGTCCTCCATCGCCTCCCTGCAGCACCTGCAAAAAGATCAAGGCTCACCTTCGAGCCAAGGCCCCTCCGACGCTCAAGTCAGGGAAGGGAGAGAAAGTGTGTAGTGTGGTCATGGGTGTCGGAAGCGAATTGCTCCACTAGGTTTTGAGTTGCTTCCCTGCTCAAGAAGGGGCAGGGTTTCTTTTGTAGACTTACGTGTGCACAATCGCTGCAGTCTATCCTCCAATGATCTTAGGTCAGTTATGGCGGATCCCTTTTGATCAGACACCATTCAAACCTTTACTTCTATGCTCTCGTGGATTGTGGGTGTTACAACTCATCGCAGGTAACCCACGATCCTATGGGCGAGATATTGTCATGATTGCCTAGCCTAGCGATTCCTCCCGGCCGTTACAGCACCTTTTGATCTTTCCTTGCCTAATGGCAATTCTCTGGCGTTAATCAGGTCGGGCTTTTAAAGAATATGAACAGTCAGGCCGGGTTTACAACCTGCGCGACCTTCCCCGATATGATTATGGTCTAGGATCTCGAGCTCTCATGACCTTCCTTCATAGCGTATCTCTTTATAGATGGTGCAGCCTTGAGGGTCGGATTTGCACACCCGGACTTGGTTCATTTCACCTGGTTCTTCGGGTCTTCCGGTCAAGGAAAGTCAGATGGTACACGTGTCATCATCTGGCAGGTGCGACAGAAAATACCTTCCACACCCTCCATTTAGTGCGATGAGAGCACTGTCAGACTCGAGTGACCATATGACTAGGTTCCTTCCGGGTTGACTATCACATTGCACCTCCGGTTGCTTTATGCAACTGGATCCGATGAACAGCTCAACTACTGACCGCCAGGTCTGGGTTTAGTGTAGTGTATATAAGACCAAGGAACACACCTTTCGGTAGGGATATGGATTGCCTATAGGAGTGGCATACTGATGTAACACCAGTCTAGTAACCTAGCTCACCGTTGTATATATTGGGTCATGGTTAGATCCCTCATATGTTTGCGAACAAAAGTTACACGTAACTGATAAGTCCACCGGTCATGGTTCCTTACGGTTTAGGACCGATCATCATAAGCATAAACATGACTATGTGCACCGATGTCCTGCTCATCGATCTGTGCACCTTGTTGGTTCTGTTCGGCCACAGACACTGTGCCTGGCAATAACCATCGTGGAGATACCCATGCTCTGTCATTCCAATAATTTATCCTGATGGGGTGACTAACTCTAATCAGAGCTACGAACGGATTTAGGCTCATAGGACCGATTCACTGAGTCTTCCACTCAGATGGATTACTATGTAGCCATGGCTTCTTAAGTTTCTATAAACAAAACATGTATAATAATATGTACCATAATGCAATTCTTACTAAACTATTAACCGTATACAGCCAAACTAGAGTTTTACGAGCTGTAGATCACATCAAACCTAACACAATTAACTCCGGCGACTAGCTCCGGACAAACAACTCCGGCATCCTACGACCGGCAAACAACTCCGGTGCCCATCGCTGACCATTTTCAGCCATCGACAAATCAACTCTAGCAGTCGGTGATCAAATACCGATTGATGACCTGTATTCGATGTTTATTGATTTGTAAATAATAGTGAAATGGGACTTGAGAATTTAAAATTCTTCAAGACTTATATTCATGAACATAGAGTTCAATGGGACTCAAAGGTCATAGACTCAAAAGCAAATGGACTGGAGGAGCTGATGGGAGTCCCTCACTTGCACGTTCTTTCTCATAGGTGCCCAGCCCCACTTTTATTTTTTGAGGGGTTGCCCAGCCCCCTTTCTGTTGGTGTTTTGATGGGTGCAAATTAACATTACCCTTTATTAAACTTCAATTCAAGTGACAACCCGAAAAAAAGAAATAATAATAACATCCTAACAGACACAATGATGGCATGGCATGCTTTTCTTTGAAGCCTGAGAATGATTGGCATGTACCAAAGAAAAAATTACAGTATCGGTTATTCTTGTTTTTACATCAAACAAACACAAATAGATATAAGATTTACCGTCGACGTGGACAATCGATGATCCCAAATGCAGTCCACGTACGACTTCACAAAAAACATCTTACAATAATAATAATAATAAATCCTGTCTGGCGAGCGAATGCCATGGCATGGCCCATGGATAAATTAAGGAGCCAGCTAGCTAGCTCATTCCACAAAAAAGAATAAAAAAAAAAAAGAAAAAAGAAAAAGAAAGCGCTAGCTCATGATCATGATCACAACCTAGAGAGGCTATATAGCTGTACCACCGGGTCATCGGCATCATGGAAGGGCTGGGTTGTCATCCTCTCAATCTCCACCGTGAACCTCTCCATCGCCACCTTCGGCAAGCAAACGGGGACCATAGTCCCCTCCCCCCTCGCGCTGTTCTTGGACCGGACGAAAAAGCTCGTGAAGCTGGGGATGGCTCCGACCCCTCCGCACACCGCCTTCCCCCACCCAAAGTCCACCTCTTCCAGATTGGCTCGTGTCGTGTCCGACACCAGGAACCCACCGGCAATCTTGGCCGCCGGCCGCCCCCTCACTACCATCAGGTCCGCCACCGACCGCATGTACTCGTCCGTCACCACCGACTTTAGCTTCCTCACCAGCTCCAGCGCGTACCCCAACGGATTCCGGCACAACTGATCCGCCCGGGATATCGCTGCCGGGAAGGCCAGCACGTTCCCGTAGTACCCGGCAGGCATCGGCGGCCGGCATTTGGCACGTGCGTCGACGACGCAGATCAGACGAACTTCTTCACCGGGATCCGTCCCCAGGGCGACGGTGCGGCTGCGCCAGAGGCACGCTGCCAGCAACTCGAATGTTGAGGATCCCTTGCGGAGGTGGGGCGGCACGTGCTTCCTCATCGCCGCCATCTCTCGGGGGCCGAAGCGGAACCATCGGTACACCATGTCATCTGCATCCATGGGGCTTTGGACGGCCTGGTCGTCGGCGTCCTCGTCGTACTCCGGGTGCGCGTGTGTCACGCGTGGTGGGTTCCGCGCACTCAGCAGCTCCCTCGCCCACACCGGCGGCACAGTAGGCCCGGCCGCGCCACGTGCAATGTCGGCCACGGCGTTCACGAACAGCATCAGCCCGACTGCGTCGGTCATCACGTGGGTGAAGTGGACGGAGAAGACGAATCCCCCGCACATCAACCGTGTCACCTGCGGATATTCGCCCGTGTAAAGAAGAAAGACGTTTCGTTATATATATTATTATGCCGATTTGGAGGCTTGGGGTATTAATTGGTTTAATACGTACGGTACAGTAGAGTACAAAAACAAAAATTCTGACCGACAACCTGGCCGGTCCAGTAAAAAAAAAAAAATTATTTTGACAAATTTTACCTTAAATTACCTCCATATTTTTATTAATTAGATTTTACCCTCCAAAACTTACTATTCCGTCAGCCCCCCTCCCAAAATTTTATTTCTTTTTGGTCAGCTCACCCTTTCTCTTAGAAGTAGGGATGTCAATTATTCGGATTTACCGGGTTACCCAATACAACCCGACCCTATTGGGATGGGTTTGGAATGCTGAAAAATGGGTTTGGGACGGGTTTGAAATATGAATTTAAAATCCGATCGGGGTCGAGTTTTATTCCAACCACCCTGACTCGATCCGGATATATAACTATGTGATCATAATATAGGAGGAACATTTGCTATGTAGAGCTGAGATTTGGTGGGTCCAAGAAATTAAGTATGTAGTTTTTATAAAGCGGATCTGACCCGCACCCCGCAATGCATAAACGAGCGGGACGGGGCATGAGTTATTCCAATACTAATTGGGACGGGTTTGAAAATTATCCTCAAAATCCGACATGAATTTGAGACGGATATGGAACAGGATTAAATATAATGGGGTGGATTCGGGATAGGACCGACCCGACCCGTTACCATCCCTACTTAGAAGGTGAGCTAAAAAAATGCTAATCATGCCTGAATGAGGAACAATGGGCAATTGGTGATGACCCCTTGCGAGCCGTCCAGTGGGTAGAAGAAGGCATCCACAAGGGGCGGTGCTGGCGGCAGCGCGTCGCCGAACTCCTCGAGCCCGACATCAGCGTCAGCCTCGACGAACAAGACCCCCTCCCCGGTGCATTCCACCACAAGCTTCCGGCCTGGCCCTTCCCTGATCCGGCCAGCAAAGGGGTAGTAGTGGACGAGTGCCTTGGCGAGGGCATCCCTGATGACCCTCACCGGGTCGCGCCCTGCCCCGTCGTCGTGGCTGCTGCGGTAGAACAAGACCATGGGCATCTGGAACCGGAGCCCTTCCTGGTCATCGACGTCGGAGAGGGGCTTGAGCTCGTATGGGGTGGGGTGGGCCGGGGCCACCAGAACGGGTTCGTGGCGTCGGACGGAGAAGAAGGCCGATGTGGGTGACGCCATTAATTTGTACGTACACACGAGTTGGAGTGGAGGTGGAAAGGGTACGTTCGTAGCGTGGGTTTGTACGTTTTGTGGGTTTGGGTGTGCCACGTATATATAGGGTCCGGGTGCTATGTCCAGTATGTGTGATCGATCAGAAGGAAGGTCAACAAGGCCAGTCCTAAAACTTCATCTAATATGATGGCCAGCTGGCTGGGTGCATTTATGCATGTTTGGCCGGGTACGTTTATGGTTTGGTTTATCTACAACCAGGTGACGTACCGTGCATGGGGGGTCAATATGACGAGAATCACACGATCGATCGAGACTCGAGAGCTAGCTGCCTGCCTCTCTCACCTGCAGCCAAAAACATGACTAGCCTGCCGTACTAATTATTACTTGCATCAACTAACGTACTACCAATGGGCTCTTGGTCTCGTGGTACTTCCTCTCTCCTATGTTAGAGACGTTCCTTGTTCGTTCGACTCCCGGTATGAACATTGTGGAGCGAACTTCTCTCAAGACCTCTGACCGCTTGGCAGGTTCAGCAAAAAAATTTTAAAAAAAAACAACGTTATATTTTACGTACGTACCCGAGTGGTTAATCCCAGTATTTACCTCTCCTGTGCGCTCACAAGATCGAATACTGGGGTTTGTCTTATACTGTGTTTGTGTGTGTCACACGATGTAAGACAAACCCAATATCACTATACTATATGGGAAAAGAGAGCCTCCATATGTTCAGAGGAAACTTACTTTATGTCAGGGATTTGATACATCTAGAAGTTCTAGAATGTGTTCATTTTTTGTGATTATAAACAACTTATTTTAGATATAACACTCACAAAAAATCAGCACATTCTAAAACTCATTGGGTCATCAAATGTTAGAAGCTTCACTACAACAGATCTGATCGTTTGCAAGGGCGAAATCGACGGTCATCTCAGCTCCGCCACAAATGAAGGCGGATTCGGCAGCCATCTCTGCTCCGCCGCAGAGGAGGATGGGAATCTGGCGATCAGCTTCGATTCACCTCAATTGGAGATGGAATTCGGTCACAATCTTTGCTTTGCCGTAGATGAACCATGGAATTCGGCGGCCAGGTTTGTTTCGCCGCAATTGGAGGATGAAGTCGACCGATAGTTGTGCTCCGCCGCAAAAGGAGGAATCGGTGGTCAATTGTGCTTCGTCGCAAATCAAGGCCGCCAAATCTGAAATTTTTGGCCGCCGCTTATGAAGGTATAACAACCCGCGCGAAAATTTACAAATTTGGGATAAATCGATATTTTTGCATGCGCACGCGATCCTCGACGAACTGCACACGATTGTCTCCCTTCTTGGTTCCATCGATAACCAGGTTTGCCAAAACCCTAGCTACAAAATTCCTCTGCCATCGATCCTTCATCGACAATCTGCCCCGACCGTCGATTGTACCGCTGCTCGTGATGGATCCTTCGCCTGCGATCGAGCTCTCTTGATCGACCGACCCTACCGTTGGTTTGAGAGCCCTATCTCATTCCCATTTTGCCGCATGAGGTATGTATGGATTGGTAACAAACCCATCTGCTTTCTTCTATTTTCTTTGACTAGCTTTAAACATCTCTTAAAAAACAAACTTTAAATATCTTTGGATATATTTTTTAATTCTATTTTTCTATGCCATTGTACACTACAACATGGACTCATTATGATGTGCAATGCATGCTGTAAATGATTTTTTACGGCGTGCATACGCATGCCACAAATAGGTGATCGATTTTTAGGATTTTCATAGCATGCATTGAACGTTATTAATGTATTTTTTTGTAAAGAAAAATATATATAATATAAGCCAAATTGTTCCTTTTCACCTATTTCCTATTTTTCTAACATCATCAAATACATAACACTCCAAAGACAATAACCACCTTAGAGATCAT
The DNA here is from genome assembly GCA_947650365.1 of Chamaelirium japonicum. NCBI lineage: Eukaryota > Viridiplantae > Streptophyta > Magnoliopsida > Liliales > Melanthiaceae > Chamaelirium > Chamaelirium japonicum. The sequence continues at coordinate 63,495,252 of OX393549.1, read as the reverse complement.
AGCTATTTAGGCTCATCCTAAGTAGAGGCATAACCGAAGGTTGTCTACCCTTCGTAGATATTACAAAACAGAAATGCAAGAATAATGTATTTCGAGGTGCAAGATACAACTTTAAAGTTCATAAATGAAAACAATTCTAAAAAATTTAAAGAGTAACATGGCTCCCAATTCTTCAAAATTTAACAGTTTTATTTCTTCTTCTTCAAAAAAAAAGCTAGTATACATTGATCCGATAAAAAATACAATGAAACTCATAGATTTCCTCACTAGGCACCAGTATTTTGTCGCCACACAAAAGTTCCTTTGATAATATGGGTCGGTTCCCAATTCCAACATACATTATCCTCCTGGTAGCAAGCTTTCCTAATGTGAAGCAGAGAGTACCTGATTGAGCTAGACACAAAGGAGCTACAACAATGAAACTCCAAATAGCAAAATAACAAATCTTTTAAGCAATGCCCCACTTCCATAGTCCATAATTAGTTCTTTCAAGCTAGTGAATGTCCTAGAAAAACAAAATGGCATAACATCAGATATTACTGCTCTAAGAATCATGAGACACATTGAGAGCTAGGAATACAGACACACACACATGAAATATTTTAAATAAGAAAGGCATACTATAAAAAGCTATAAAGAAGGTCAACATATCATTAGAACATCATCTAGAAAAGAAAATACCATTCAAAAAGGAGAAAGATGATACAATTCGTAATACATGAAGGACAACGAAGAATATCTGAAAAGAGAGAGCATGGAAGGATAAGATGATTTCAAATAGAACAATTACGGTTGAAGATCAAGAATAGAAGGATAAGACTTGTGCATTGTGTTTGGTGCTAGAATTTCTTATTTACTGCTATCTATTTTTTATATATTGGTTACTCCATTTTTTCCTTGTTTGGCTTTTAATTTTTCAATGTTTATTTAGTTCTTTGATCAAAATGGACAAACCCAAATTAGCTGTGACATTTCATTTTGCACTCCCATCTGAACCCAAATAAGAAATCTCAAGTCTTTTGTTGTACTTTGGGGGGATTGACATATTGTCATTATCCATGCCATATGGTTAACGATTCTCAGAAATTGATATCCATCAATTTTGGCTCGCAAAACTTGTATAATTTCGATGTTGATTCTGAGTGCTAGTTTAATTACTTGAACATGCATTATAAATATGCACATCTGATGAATTTTCAATGATTCTTTTATTTTTTTGTAAAACAATTGTTTGATATCCTTATCTTACATGATAGTTAACATTTTGACGCAAGTTGACCTATTGGGTATGATAATATTTGAATAAATAATATTATACATGATACCATTTGCACCGGAACATAAGGAGAGAGAAAGTTAGAATTACTATTTAGGACATCTATAGGAAACAATCATTCTAGCGTGCACACAACGTTCATGTGCCTGCATTTCTTGTTTCTTAAAACTACATGATAGATTATTTTGAACATGTGCAAGTTCATCATTATCATCCCAGCTTTATATGACATAGGATTTACAAAAGTTCTTTACTAAAATCATTGATTGACTACATGTTCAAATCCGCTGATGTATCGCACATAATTATTTGATTATTATTAATATTTCTATGCATTTGAAGGTACCTTACGCTATGGATATGAGTTACGTTGACAGTAATAGAGTCAATGCGGATTATAGAAATTGACTCAATCATTTTGTTGACTATTTATTTAGTAGAGAAACACTTGGGGATATGATTCGTTGTCCTTGTAAACGTCATAGAACAACCCAATATCAATTGCGAGATGATGTAATTGCTGATTTGTTTCAGTTTGGTATAGAACCAAGTTATAGAACATGGAAGATGCCAGGAAAAACTTATGTTCAATCTCAAAATTCTACTGAATCATAAACAAAAATAGATGACATACATAGGTTAATAGATGCTGCCTTCGGATTGCCAAGTATATTTGAAGATAATATGGATGATGAATCCGTTGTATATATTCAAGATCGGATAGATATGGATACAGATAGGTATACTCAAATTCTTAATAGTGCATCACAGAAGCTATACCCTGGTTGTAATAAATTCATGACATTATCATTCATCGTTAAACTATTACACATAAAATATCTAAATAGTTATAGCATTAAATCGTTTAAGAAGCTGCTTAAGCTGCTTACCGATGATGTTCCTAATTCCTACACACTACCACCAGATTACAACCAATGTCAGAAGATAATTCGTGACCATCGCCTTGATTATATTAAAATAGATACATGTAAAAATGATTGCATACTGTACTTGAAGGATAATGCCTTGAAGACTCATTGTCCAACATGTGGTTGATGCAGTTGGAAAGAAAATGGCAAAAAATCTCAAACAAATCTCTATGCTATTTTCCATTGAAATCAAGACTGCAATGATTGTTTATATAAAAAAAGACTGTTGAAGATATGCGATGGCATCGGGATCAACGCGTTGATGATCGTGTAATGAGGCATCTAGATGATTCAGAGGCATGGAAAATTTTTGATCAGCTCCATGATTAATATGCTTCTAATTCACGGAACGTCAGACTCGGTCTAGCAAGTGATAGGATGAATCCTTTCGGCAAGATGAGCATTTCTTACAACACATGGCCAGTCGTCCTAATTCTATACAATTTATCACCGTAGGTGTGTCTGAAATAGACAAATTTTATATTTTTTATGATTATACCTGGTCCCCGTGCTCCTAAAAATGAAATTGATATATATCTACAGTTTTTAATTGAGGAGTTGAAGGATTTGTTGGAAGTCAATATTGAAACATATGATGCATACACTGGGAACAACATCCGATTGTATGTCGCTTTGATGTGGACAATTAACGACTTTCCAGCGTATGGTAATCTATTAGGGTAGAGCACCAAGGGTAAGATGGCTTGCCCGATATATAACGAGAAAACTACATCATGACAATTGAAAAGTAGCAAAAAGCAATATTACTTGGGTTATCGTAGATTCCTACTAATTAATCGTAGATGGAGCTTGTTGAAAAAATCATTTGATGACAATCTAGATAGAAGGCCTCCACCGAAAAATTTATCTGGTTTAGATGTGTTGCAGCAGTTATTGCACCTTCCACATGTGACATTCGAAAAAATACCAAGTAAGAAGAGGAAAGGGACATCTAGAGAAAATACCTGGGATGGACAAAGAAAAGTATTTTTTTCGAACTACCATATTGGAGTAGCAATTTACTGTGGCACAACGTTGACGTTTTGCATATAGAGAAGAATATGTGTGAAATTATAATCGGGACGATAATGAACGTAGCAGACAAAATAAAAGATAATTTAAACGCTCGTTTCAACTTGGAAGAGATGTGCGTAAGGAAAAATCTGCACCCAATAAAACCTAGGGATGTGTATAAAGTGTCGGCCGCATGCTACATGATGAATGCAAAGGAGAAACACTATTTATGCCAGTTTTTCATGGATATAAGGTTTTTAGACGGTTACTCATCAAACATATCCCGTTCAGTTAAGGTCGAGGAGCAAACTGTTTCGAATCTAAAGAGTCTTGATTGTCATGTGATGTTATAACAACTCATGCCTATTGCAGTAATTGATCTCATGCCAGAAAATATCTCTAAAGCCATAATTGAACTTTGTATTTTCTTTAAGGAGCTATGCTCGAAAGCGTTGCAATTAGATATCCTCAAAAAACTTAAGAACCAAATAGCTCTTACTCTTTGCAAGCTCAAGAGAATAGTTCCACCACCTTTATTCGTTATTATGATCTGCAGAGGCTAAGCTTGGTGAACCGGTTCAATACAGATGGCTGTATTTCATTGAGATGTGAGTCATTTAACAAGTCTAAATATTTACTCAATTCTCATGGGTTATTTTATTTTTACCATTATATAATGGACGTAAATAATTAAAGTATTTATTTGTGAGGTATTTACATACACTCAAGTCATATGTATAGAATAAAGCTCATTCAGAAGGCTCTATTGTCGAAAGTTATATCGCAGAAGAATATTTAACATTCTGTTTAAGGTATCGTAGCGGTATCGAGACCCGATTCAATCAGCTAAAAAGAAATTTTGATGGAGGTCAGATACACCCTGAAGCAACATTGTCTATTTTTTTCTCCATAGGGAGTCCTATAGCAAGAGGTCGCACGTACTTCCTTATAAATACTAAAATGAATCAGGCTCACTTTTATGTATTATAGAACTGCATGAAACTCTATCTATATATTGAGTAAGTTTTGTTTATAAACATAGCGTACTATATTTAATAATATTCTTAATTCAACATAGTATTCATCGAGGGATCTGACTACTATGTTTTATGTTTATAGTCAGCACATAAAAGAGGTCACCAAATCTAGTGTGAATAATATTGAGCGGGAGCACATGAACAAATTTGTCATAGTTTAAAGAGAGGGTAAATATTTATATGAAATTCATTAAAACTATAATTTTACTAATACTTATATGATATTAATTAACCATAATATGAAACAGGTAGAGAAATCAGATGTAAATGATAAAGTCAAATTACTTGCAAAGGGCCTTCATTGTGAAGCGATAATTTACGATACATACAATGTAAATGGTTATAGGTTTTCGACTGAAGTGTATCAATTGAATAGAAAAACTCAAAACTGTAGCGTTCAAGTTAAGGGAGATGATGGCACCAGCAGCACAAATTTATTTTATGGTGTCCTTCAACAAATATTGGAGGTGTGTTATTCCAGTATGTGGGTTGTGTTATTCATGTGTAAATGGTTTGATGTTGAGAATCGTCAGAACGGATTCAAAGAAAAAATGAGAAAAGAAAGCATAAATATTACACACACTACATACGACGACCAACCATATGTGTTAGCATCGCAAGCTTTGCAGGTATTTTATATAAAACACATTAAATAATTTTGTCAGCCGGAATCTTGTCACCTATCTTTTAGTTAGTATTCCAAGAATTTCACTATATGTATTGAAAAACAAGGGCTCAGAGCACCCCCGTTTCCCTTCGCGCAAGGCTAGGGTTTGGGCGATTAGGCCCCTGGCCTCCTCGGATGCCATCAAAGGCACCGGGGAGGCTGGGATCTTTGTGGATCTAGCTTCTCCAGGGGTGGCTCTGTCTCCCCTTCCTCTCCCTTGTAGACAGGAAAATCTCTTCCAACCGGCATTTTGTGATCGGAGCTTTGGAATTGCGCGACGCATCCCTAAGCTCAGATGTCGGTACTCGAGTGGTGTCGAGGTTGTTTTCTCTCGCCGGGTGCAGAGGTTGGTCGGAACTGGCCCCTGTGTGAGGATCTCCGCTCGTGGTTTTCCATAACGCCACCTCTGGACGGTGAGCGGATACCGGCGGTGCGACAATGATGGCGTCTCGAAGGCGGGGTAACAGCGGGTGACTTCGTTTTTGTTAGCCGGGTTGGCGGATCTGACGAGGGTTTTGCTGTTGTTTTTTTGGTGTGTTGGTTGTGTGTGTAGGTTTGCTGTGTGGGATGTTTCCGCCGGGGTGCAGCAATGATTTCACCGGATGTGGCGTGTTTTTGCCGGAGTGCAGAGGGATATGGGTTTGGTTCCTTCTGTCGATGTGAGGGTTCTATTTCTTGATCTTTCGCCGGATTGTGGCGTCTTCTTCACCACTGGTGTGTCGGTGTTTATGCTTGCGCCAAGTTGTGGCGCCTCCATAGAGGTCTTGTTGTGAACCTTTTAGTCAACTTTCTCATCAAACCTACTTGGAGTTATATGGATCATACATCCTTCATCACGCTAGTAGAATTTAGGGACATAATGATTATGAATATTTAGGAGTTAAGCAATGGAAGATCATGATCTGAGTCCGTGACCCATTTCTCAATTTACTATATTTATATGTGTATAAGTGTGAATTCACCTGATCATCTGTAACATAGGCTCTGAGATCCACAGATCAACATTGTTGTGCTTTTTATACATACTCCTATATTTCTATTTTTTGACATTCTTGTGTCTGCAATTGAGTCCATTCGAGACCAACCCCTGATGAGATTTGGGTTCATATTTCCAATGTGCTATAACTGAACCCTACAGCCCCACCTTCGAATATGGGTCTCCGAAGTTGTGCTAACCCTATAAAACTCGTTTATAGTCAGCTGGAATCTTGTCACCTATCTTTTAGTTAGTATTCCAAGAATTTCACTATATGTATTGAAAAGCAAGGGCTCAGAGCGCCCCCGTTTCCCTTCGCGCAAGGCTAGGGTTTGGGTGATTAGGCCCCTGGCCTCCTCGGATGCCACCGAAGGCACCGGGGAGGCTGAGATCTTTGTGGATCTAGCTTCTCCAGGGGTGGCTCTGTCTCCCCTTCCTCTCCCTTGTAGATAGGAAAATCTCTTCCAACCGGCGTTTTGTGATCGGAGCTTTGGAACTGTGTGACGCTTCCCCAAGCTCAGATGTCGGTACTCGCGTGGTGTCGAGGTTGTTTTCTCTCGCCGGGTGCAGAGGTTGGTCGGATCTGGCCCATGTGTGAGGATCTCCGCTCGTGGTTTTCCATAACGCCACCTCTGGATGGTGAGCGGCTACCGGCGGTGCGACAACGATGGCGTCTCGAACGCGGGGTAACGGCGGGTGACTTCGTTTTTGTTAGCCGGGTTGGTGGATCTGACGAGGGTTTTGCTGTTGTTTTTTTGGTGTGCTGGTTGTGTGTGTAGGTTTGCTGTGTGTGATGTTTTCGCCAGGGTGCAGCAATGATTTCACCGGATGTGGCGTGTTTTTGCCGGAGTGCAGAGGGATATGGGTTTGGTTCCTTTTGTCGATGTGAGCGTTCTATTTCTTGATCTTTCGCCAGATTGTGGCGTCTTCTTCACCACTTGTGTGTCGGTGTTTATGCTTGCACCAAGCTGTGGCGCCTCTATAGAGGTCTTGTTGTGACCCTTTTAGTCAACTTTCTCATCAAACCTACTTGGAGTTATATGGATCATACATCCTTCATCACGCTAGTAGAATTTAGGGACCTAATGATTATGAATATTTAGGAGTTAAGCAATGGAAGATCATGATCTGAGTCCGTGACCCATTTCTCAATTTACTATATTTATATGTGTATAAGTGTGAATTCACCTGATCATCTGTAACATAGGCTCTGAGATCCACAGATCAACGTTGATGTGCTTTTTATACATACTCCTATATTTCTATTTTTTGACATTCTTGTGTCTGCAATTGAGTCCATTCGAGACCAACCCCTGATGAGATTTGGGTTCATATTTCCAATGTGCTATAACTGAACCCTACAGCCCCACCTTCGAATATGGGTCTCCGAAGTTGTGCTAACCCTATAAAATTCGTTTTTAGTCAGCTGGAATCTTGTCACCTATCTTTTAGTTAGTATTCCAAGAATTTCACTATATGTATTGAAAAGCAAGGGCTCAGAGCGCCCCCTTTTCCCTTCGTGCAAGGCTAGGGTTTGGGCGATTAGGCCCCTGGCCTCCTCGGATGCCACCGGAGGCACCGAGGAGGCTGGGATCTTTGTGGATCTAGCTTCTCCAGGGGTGGGTCTGTCTCTCATTCCTCTCCCTTGTAGATAGAAAAATCTCTTCCAACCGGCGTTTTGTGATCGGAGCTTTGGAACTGCGCGACGTTTCCCCAAGCTCAGATGTCGGTACTCACGTGGTGTCGAGGTTGTTTTCTCTCGCCGGGTGCAGAGGTTGGTCGGAGTTGGCCCCTGTGTGAGGATCTCCGCTGGTGGTTTTCCATAACGCACCTCTGGACGGTGAGCGGCTACCGGAGTTGCGACAGCAATGGCGTCTCGAAGGTGGGGTAACGGCGGGCGACTTCGTTTTTGTTAGCCGGGTTGGCGGATCTGACGAGGGTTTTGCTGTTGTTTTTTTGGTGTGCTGGTTGTGTGTGTAGGTTTGCTGTGTGGGATGTTTCCATCGGGGTGCAGTAATGATTTCACCGGATGTGGCGTGTTTTTGCCGGAGTGCAGAGGGATATGGGTTTGGTTCCTTCTGTCGATGTGAGGGTTCTATTTCTTGATCTTTCGCCGGATTGTGGCGTCTTCTTCACCACTGGTGTGTCGATGTTTATGCTTGCGCCAAGCTATGGCGCCTCCATAGAGGTCTTGTTATGACCCTTTTAGACAACTTTCTCATCAAACCTACTTGGTGTTATATGGATCATACATCCTTCATCACGCTAGTAGAATTAAGGGACCTAATGATTATGAATATTTAGGAGTTAAGCAATGAAAGATCATGATCCGAGTCCGTGACCCAATTCTCAATTTACTATATTTATACGTGTATAAGTGTGAATTCACCTGATCATCTGTAACATAGGCTCTGAGATCCACAGATCAACGTAGTTGTGCTTTTTATACATACTCCTATATTTTTATTTTTTGACATTCTTGTGTCTGCAATTGAGTCCATTCGAGACCAACCCCTGATGAGATTTGGGTTCATATTTCCAATGTGCTATAGCTGAACCCTACAGCCCCACCTTCGAATATGGGTCTCCGAAGTTGTGCTAACCCTATAAAATTCGTTTTTAGTCAGCCGGAATCTTGTCACCTATCTTTTAGTTAGTATTCCAAGAATTTCACTATATGTATTGAAAAGTAAGGGCTTAGAGCGCCCCCTTTTCCCTTCGCGCAAGGCTAGGGTTTGGGCGATTAGGTCCCTGGCCTCCTCGGATGCCACCGGAGGCACCGGGGAGGCTGGGATCTTTGTGGATCTAGCTTCTCCCGGGGTGGCTCTGTCTCCCCTTCCTCTCCCTTGTAGATAGGAAAATCTCTTCCAACCGGCGTTTTGTGATCGGAGATTTGGAACTGCACGACGCTTCCCCAAGCTCAGATGTCGGCACTCGCGTGGTGTCGAGGTTGTTTTCTCTCGCCGGGTGCAGAGGTTGGTCGGATCTGGCCCCTGTGTGAGGATCTCCGCTGGTGGTTTTCCATAACGCCACCTCTAGACGGTGAGCGACTACCGGCGGTGCGACAGCGATGGCGTCTCGAAGGCGGGGTAACGACGGGCGACTTCGTTTTTGTTAGCCGGGTTGGCGGATCTGACGAGGGTTTTGCTGTTGTTTTTTTGGTGTGTTGGTTGTGTGTAGGTTTGCTGTGTGGGATGTTTCCGCCGGGGTGCAGCAATGATTTCGCCGGATGTGGCGTGTTTCTGCCGGAGTGCAGAGGGATATGGGTTTGGTTGCCTCTGTCGATGTGAGGGTTCTGTTTCTTGATCTTTCGCCGGATTGTGGCGTCTTCTTCATCACCGGTGTGTTGGTGTTTATGCTTGCGCCAAGCTGTGGCGCCTCCATAGAGGTCTTGTTATGACACCCCCCCCCCCCCCCCCCCCCCCCCCCCCTCCTTCTCTGAATACCAAAAAAAAAAGTATTCCAAGATTCTATGTTCGATCTTCGAACATACACAATGCCTCGCTCACACCTCAAATCTTCTTATGATCCGCTCGATCGATGATATGATGCCCTCAGATTGTGTTGTTAGTGGAGAAGAGACGTTCTACACTAGCCCAAACTTCTTTTTTTTTTTCCTTTTTTGGGAGGGATCCACATGGCATCACCTGGTGTGTATAGTAGTATTAGATAGATGTTTCCCTGTCATTTAGCCATGTAAATTGTTTTTTTATTTCAGTGCTTGGAGATGTTACGCCAAAAGAGGAGTCTCCATTCTCAACTTCAAGACTCCGAGTGTGCTGGCATCCAAGATCCTGGCCTGTGCTCTCTCTTGTACCTTGAACATCTTGTACTGAGTGCTTCATTCCTACATTCTCCTTCCGACTGAAGATTCATGTGGAGAACCCTCAAGCTTAACTGCTGGTAGTGCTAGGGCTTTTGTATGAGTTTCTAAGTGGTGGTTTTTGTATGAATTTCTAAGTTATGAAAACTTTTCGGTTAACAAATGTTGTTTGGTTGTATGAAATTTCAAAGTATAATGGATATGTTGGTTATTGGTTTACTAGAATGGGAATCTGAGTATGTGCTTTGTTGCTTATCAATTCCTCAGTTTACTGTATTTATACGTATGTGTGTGTGCGCCCACATGCTTTGTTAATTGTACTATTGATGCATTGGGCCCAATCTGAGTATGCTAATGCGAATCTGAGTATGTGCTTTGGGCTCAATCGTCGTTCACAACAGGGATGGACTAGCAAGTGCAGCAAATTAAATCAGGTGAACCACGATTGGGCCCAAAGCAAGTGCAGCATATTAAATCGTGTGGCATAAATGCTCTCATTTTGGATCTGTAAATGACTCTGTTTCGGCGGCCAAACCGGCGCATTTGAACGGATCGAAGGCTAGCCGTATACAGTGGATCAAATGGGGCGGACTGGCCCCCCTATATGTCAGCTCAATTGCGGCGGTTTACAGCCGGTTTAATCAACTCATATGCGGTGGCCAAGTGCCGTATACAGCTGTTCAAATTCAGCGGGCTGTCCACCGTATATAAATGTTCAAATGCGGCGGCTGACACGGTATATAGATTTTGCGACCGAGCCCTTTACGACGAGTTAATCTGGCAGCCACACCGTCGTTTATCTCTATAAGTGGCCATTAACAGCTCCTGTAAATGACCTTTTCAACCGTTAATTAGAATTCTAACATTTGATGCACCTAGAAATTTTAGGATATCGAAAGGGGATAAACCGATGCAGGGCCTTCCCTGATAAGTCCATGCAATAAAGAGAGAAACATAGAGAAAGAGAGGAAAATCAGGATCGAGAGAATGAGAGAGAGAGAGAGAGAGAGAGAGAGAGAGAGAGAGAGAGAGAGAGAGAGAGAGAGAGAGAGAGAGAGAGAGAGAGAGAGAGAGAGAGAGAGAGAGAGAGATCTCACCGCACGGTGACCTCAATGGTTGAATCACGCTCGGCCCTACCTCTCATGTGAGAATGGCTCGACGGCTGGTTTGGTAGTGATGGTAGGCAAATCGGGATCAAGAGAATCAGACAACCCAGCAGAGGTCTCTGGTGCTTGTCGCTGGCATCGACGGGCCGAGGGGAAAGTAGGTGGCGGTCGACCCAGCTGAGATCTCCAGTGGTCTCTCTCGCGGAGAATCGTCTGTCAATGGTGGAGATCCAAGGGGGTAATGGATTTGAGAGAGAGAGAGAGAAGCAACGGTGGTTGACTTGTGTAAAACCCCCAAGTCCCATTGTTTATTTATAATAAATAATTAACAACCAATAATCTTCAGTTATGTTATCAATGTAATAGAGTTGTTACGTAACAGAGTTAGGATTTGTTATCACATAATCTTCAGTTATGTTATCAGCCTCCCACAAGCTGATCGGCGGACCAGACGAGAAGCTTGTCCCGTAGTGATTTGAACCAAGTCTGAGGTAGATGCTTGGTGAAGATATCAGCAAATTGATCGACTGTAGTGATATGGTGAACCTTGAGGCGCTTATGAATTACCCCTTCTCACGAACAAAGTGGTAGTTCACTTCGAAATGTTTGGTGCGGGCATGAAATACTGTATTTGAGGCCAATGCAATGGCGGAGATATTGTCACACCAGATAATGGGAGGACTAGGCACATGGATATGCAGGTCATGAAGTAGTATGACTAACCAAGTTACTTCAGCAGCAGTAGTAGCGAGACTCCAGTATTCAGATTTCGTAGAAGAACAAACAATCGTGTGTTGTTTCTTAGCAGATCAGGAGACTACATTCTCTCCAAGCAGTAAGCACAGTCCGGTAGTAGATCGCCGATCAACGTTATTCCTGGCCCAGTTAGCATCAGAAAAAGCCAAAGGAAAATTGGAGGCCATGTGAGATGGTGCCCTTGATGTAGCGAAGCACCCGCTTGAGATTGTTGAAGTCACCGATTGTTGGAGTATGCATGTGCAGGCAAATGGTGTTGACCGCATAGGAGATATCCGGCCTGGTGACTGTCAGATATTGTAGCATGCCCGCAAGACTCCTATAAAGTGTAGGATCATGAAACAGAGTAGTAAGTGCCGGATCTAGACTCTTCTTGGAGGAGGTGGGTGTCAGGTATGGCTTGCAGTCAGTCAATGCTGTACGAGAGAGAATATCAACAACATATTTGTGTTGGTGCAGTAATAGGCCCTTGGCATTGGAAGAGACCTCAATGCCAAGAAAATGATGAAGGTGACCAAGGTCCTTCATCTCAAACTGAGACTTCATCTGAGAGAGGAAGTGAGTAATATATGTGGGATCATTTCCGGTGAGAAGAATGTCATCGACATACACAAGTAGTATGGTGAGTCAATGGGATGTCTATTGTATAAAGAGCGAGTTATCATTTTTACTCATAATAAAGCCCAGAAGTTGGAGATAGGTGGAAAGGCGATCAAACCATAAATGGGGAGTCTATCGCAAACCATATAGGGCCTTCCGAAGGCAACAGACATGCCCTGATTGAGAGGAATCAGCGAACCCGGGTGGTTGTTGCATATAAATCTCTGTAGGGGATGATCTTCGTGCCGACCCAAAGACTCCGCCCAACCAGTCAATCGAGTCAAGTCGAAATTCTGATCGATCCTTTATTTGAATCGTTAGTTTGGATGTTAGTGTCTTTGGGTTAAACTCTGGAGTAGTCAAAGGTTTTTGGACTCAAGTTTAGAAGAGATGAGTAGAGAGATATATGTTGAGAGTCAACACAAGATATGATTTCGGAGTTCAGCCGAAGCCTACGTTTCCGTGCTATAAGGAGCAACCTGAATTCACTAACAATTGAACTGAAGTAAACTCGACAAGCCGAGTGTCACTTGTCTTTCTTCCAAAAGAAGATCGAAGGATTAAGATGTCATAGCTCTGGATTTTTGAAAGTCTGATTCAGAAATCAGATATTCGATCCTTTTACATTTATCGGGTCTGTTATTTATAGAGTTTTTGGAAAGGAACCAGGATAAGGAGCGGTTTTGATAGTTGTCGTCTGGATCCAAGCAAGGCTGGTGGGTCCCATTGTCGTCTCGTGGACCCCCAGGCAGGGCAAGTGGGTACCATCATCGTTTCTGTGGACCCCCAAGCAGGGCTAGTGGGTCCCGTTGCAAGGCGTTGGCCAAAATTTGCACCCACAGTTATCCCCTCCAAGTTAGCTAAGTGTTGATCTGGCTGAATTGAAATCCAGGTGCAAAAATCCAAACCCCCTTCCAAGGGTTGGTGTCATCGAGGTCTCGCCGAGCGTTGCTGGCTGATAGGACTCTGGCAACCGATCGGTCAAGACCTACCGATCAGGTGTTGGCGACCGATCGATCAAGATTGACCGATCGGGTGCTGTCGATCGGTGAAACTTTGGTCGATCGGGCAAAAACCCATATTTTTTGCCCGATCCTTTGAGAATTCACCTGATCTTCTGTCTGTTGATTGGGAGAAGCTTTCGACCGATTGGTCAAATTCAACCGATTAGGTATCTTATACCGATCGGTCAACATTGTCTGATCAGGTGCTTTCAACCGGTAGGACTTGGGGTGATCGGGCAAAAAACCATGTTTTTCGCTCGATCCTTTGAAAATTCGTCTGATCGTCTACTTGTCGATCGGGTGAAGTCTTCGACTGATCGGTCAAATTTGACCGATCGGATATCTTCTACCGATCGGTCAAAGTTGTCCGATCGAGTGCTTTCAACAGGTGGGACTTGGGGCGATCGGGCAAGAAACCATGTTTTTTGCCCAATCCTGTGGAAATTCACCCGATCGTCTGCTCGTCAATCGGGTGTAGTCTTCAACCGATCGGTGAAATTTGACCGATCGGATATCTTCTACCGATCGATCAAAGTTGTCTGATCGGGTGTTTTCAACCGATGGGACTTGGGGCGATCAGATAAAAAATCATATTTTTTGCCTGATACTTTGAAAATTCACCCGATCGTCTGCCTATCGATCGGATAAAGTCTTCGACTGAGTGGTCAAATTTGACCGATCAGATATCTTCTACTGATCGGTCAAAGTTGTCTGATCAGGTGCTTTCAACCGGTAGAACTTGGGGTGATCAGGCAAATTACCATGTTTTTCGTTCGATCCTTTGGAAATTCACCCGATCGTCTGCCTATCGATCGGATGAAGTCTTCGACCGATCGGTCAAATTTGACCGATCGAATATCTTTTACCCATCGGTCAAAGTTGTCTGATCGGGTGCTTTCAACCGGTAGGACTTGGGGCGATCGGGCAAAAAACTATGTTTTTCGCCTGATTCTTTGGAAATTTACCCGATCGTCTGCCTGTCGATCGGGTGAAGTCTTCGACCGATCAGTCAAATTTGATCGATCGAATATCTTCTACCGATCGGTCAAAGTTGTCTGATTGGGTGCTTTCAACCGGTGGGACTTGGGGCGATCGGGTAAAAAATTATGTTTTTCGCCCGATCCTTTGGAAATTGACCCGATCGTCTGCCTGTCGATCAGATGAAGTATTTTTGGCCAATCGATCAAAATTGACCGATCGGGTATTTTCAACCGGTGGAACTTGGGGCGATCGGGTAAAAAAATAGTGTTTTTTGCCCAATCCTTTGGAAATTCACCCGATCGTCTGCCTGTCAATCGGGTGAAGTCTTTTTGGTCGATCGGTCAAAATTGACTGATCAGGTAGTTTCAACCGGTGGAACTTGGGGCGATTGAGTAAAAAATGTTGTTTTTTGCCCGATCCTTTGGAAATTCACACGATCGTTTGCTTGTCGATCGGGTGAAGTCTTTTTGGCCGATCGATCAAAATTGACCGATCGGGTATTTTCAGTCGATGGAACTTGGGGCGTCGGGTAAAAAACGATGTTATTCTCCTGATCATTTGGAAATTCATCCGATTGTTTGCCTGTCGATCGGGGTGAAGTCTTTTTGGCCGATCCTTCAAAGTTTCACCCGATCGTCTACCTGCCGATCGAGTGAGGTGGAGTTTGTCATTTTGTCTTTCCCGTCGTTTCGTTTGATTTGACGCTTCGTTTGGCCTAACGCTTTGTCTGGCCAGTCGCTTCGTCTAGCTTGACGCTTCGCTTGGCCTGTCGCTTTGTCTGATTTGATGCTTCATCATCTGCCAATCTGATACTGCCACGTGTCACATATAGCTTCCCGCCAAGCTTTTTTGGGCATATAAATCCTGTCTTGGAGTTCATTTTTCTTTACGCTGTCAGAAAAATTCTTGACTTCTCTGCTTTCTGCTCCTTGCTTTTTGCTCTCCGTTCTTCGATCGGTTGTGATGGCCTCCGCAAGCTTCACCCAGAACATCATTCCCCCAAAGGTGAAGCCTTCTCAGCGAGATGGTTCGAAGAAGGGAAAAGCCACTGCTGATTCTTCGTCGTCGAAGATTACGGGGAAGGGCAAGGCAAAGGGCAGCCTCGGCTAAAGGCACTTAGGTGTCGGATTTGCCTCTGCTCCCACTAAGCCGGAGCACATCCCGAAGTCTGACTTTGTGCTGAGGCAGTTGAAGCCTCTATCCGAAGAGCCTGTCTTCGAGTACGGGATCGATTGGAAGACTACTGACACGAAGAGGGAGAAGTGGTAGAGGTTGTTGGGGTTCGTCACCGAAGGCGCCCATCGCTCGGCGCTTGCCGGGGTACAGGCTGCCTTCAGCATAGATAAGCGATCTGTGTATGCTGAGGTGGCCAATAAGGAGAAGATTATGGGAACCATTGTGACGATCGGGCAGCTCAACTGTGGGCTGCGTCTGCCTCTGCTCCCTTTCGCGACCAGGCTACTGAACACGTCCGGACTCTGCCCCGGGGAACTGACAGGAAACACCTGGAGAATTATCTACGCCTTCTACAGGGCCACTATAAAAAAAATAGTTTTTATCGATAGAATATATCCGTCGGTAAATTTGATTTCCCGTTGGCAAAGATATTTTCCGACGGATATTATTTCCGTCGCTAGTCTGTCGGGAAAAAAGGCGTTAGGAAAAATCAGTGATGGAAAATAAATTTCCGTCGGTATTACTGATTAATACCGATGATTAGAATGTTACCGTCGGTAATATATTTATATTTAATTTAAAATATAATTAATTATTACCGACGATAATTTATCTTCCGTCGGCAATATATAGGCTTATTACCGATGGTGGGAAGTCTTACTGTCGGTAATAGTTTATATATTACCGATGAATAAATAAGTTCCGTCGGCAATATATAAATAATTAAAAAAAATAAAATAATTTATTACTGACGAAATTTATAAATTCTTTAAATAAATAAATAAATAATTTTTTAATTTATAATTTAGAATTTATACGAATTTATAATTTATAATTTAGAATTTTTAATTTAGAATTTATAATTTAGAATTTTTTAAATAAATAATTTTTTTTAAAAAATTGCTTTAATTTATTTAAATCCTGAGATTTACAACAATACCACAATATATTCAAATATTACCATAATTGACAAAATCAAATATTAATGCAATTTATCAAATATTACCACATGCAATTTATCAAATATTACCACAATTTGTCATTACCATAATTTATCAAATAAGCTATTGGCTTTTTTATATTGTAGAAGACTGCTCTGAGGACCAGACAACCAATTGGGAATTGTCTCTTGCTGACCTTCTGATCGTAGGCTTGTTTGATCATCTGTTGATATTTGGCAACTCGAATGATTGCTCGATCTTGTAACTCTTCAGAGAGATCAGGTCATTGACTCGAAGCTCATCGTTAACCCCCTCTTCGATTGCTCTGGTCTTCAAAGTGTTTGATATTATTTCTGTTGGGAGAACTGCTTCCGACCCATAGGTTAGGCGAAAGGGTGAGAACCCAGTTGACCTTCCCGGAGTAGTTCGATAGCCCTATAAAACTTCAGGTAGGACTTGCTCCCACAATCCTTTCTTGTCATCGAGCTTCTTCTTGAGTAGACCAAGGATAGCTCTGTTAGAGGCTTCAGCTTAACCATTGCACTGAGGATACCTTGGTATTGAGTAGAAAATTTTAATTCCATTGTTTAGGCAGAACCCCCGGAACTTGTCGGAGTCGAAGTGAGCTCTATTGTCAGCAATTAAGACTTGTGGCGTGCCAAACCTTGAGAAGATGTTATATTTGATGAACTTGATGACTTCATCTTCAGTCTCTCGAAAGAGTGGCACCGCTTCAACCCACTTGGTGAAGTAATCTGTGGCCAGAAGCAGATACTTCTTCGTGCTTGGTGTTGGTGGAAAATGACCCAAGAAGTCCAACCCCCATTGATGGATGGGCCATGGGTTTGTTAGTTGATGAAGCTCGTCTACTGGGAGATGGATAGCTCGAGCGTATCGCTGGCAAGGCTCGCATCTTTGAACCACTTGATGAGCATCTCTTGCCATTGTCGGCCAGTAGTAACCTTGAAGCTTTGTCTTGGCTTCAAGAGATCTTCCTCCCAAATGATTTCCACTGGCTCCGGAATGGATATCGATTAAGATTGCCTTTGCTTGTAAAGGACCAATACATTTGAGCAACATCCCGATGTGCGATTTGAAATATAGATCTTCTCCTTGGAGGCTATAGCATAGAAACTTCCTTTGAAGTCTTCTGACTTGAATTGGATATTCTGGGATTCTACCTTGTTTGAAGAAGTCGAAGATTGGCCATCTCTAATCTTCGGGTTCATATACTGTGGCATGACCGGAGGCCGGCTGTTCTCCACCCCCAGATCTTTCTTTAGTGGCGACGATCTGCTGTTCGAGGGTAATTTTGGGTGATTCTTTATAGTCGATTTGTATTCGCCTTTTCCCGAGTGAATCTCCAAGAATCAAGGCAGCATTAGCTAGGGCATCTGCCTCTCGATTTTTCACTCTCGGGACTTGAATGAATTCAGTGCTAGCAAAACGTTACTGGTGATATCGCACCAGAACTAAGTAATGCTGCATCCTCTCTTCTCGTACCGTGTGCTCCCCGTTGATCTGCCTTATTATTAGCTGGGAGTCGCTGTAGACGACGAGTCGATCTATCCCGAGGGATTCAGTCATTTCAAGCCCGTAGATGAGTGCCTCATACTCGGCTTCATTGTTGGTAGCGTTGAATCCAAGGAGAATGACCTTTTGAAGATGATCAAGTTCGGGGGATACTAAGACTATCCCAATTCCCGAACCGATCGCACTTGAAGCTCCATCAGTATAGAGTTTTCATTGAGCTAGCGAGGTAGTAGAAGCCTCAAGGCTTGGATTGGTCTTTGGAATCATATTGAATGGAGGTTCATCTCCGTCTTCAAGGTGCATATCGACGTCTTCCTCCTAAGTTATGGGGTCTTCCATGGGGAAGTCAGCTAGGAAGTCAGCAACTGCCTGCCCTTTGAGTGAAGTGCGAGGTTCAAATTGAATCCTGAGAGCACTCATCTCGATCACCCATTTGGTCATTCGACCTGCTCGACCTACCTTGTCGAGGATGTCTTTGAGTGGGTGCTCTGAGATCACTGTGATCGGGTGGGAGATAAAATAGGGTTGAAGACGTCATGATGCAGTGAGTAAGGCTAGTATGACCTTCTCAATCTTTGAGTAGCGAGTCTCTGCTGGAAGAAGGGTATGACTGATATAGTAGACCAGGTGTTCGACGCCTTCTCTTCCGCTGACCAGGACCGCACTAATTGCTTGATCGGTGATGGCAAGATAGAGCCAGAGATCTTCTTTTGGGAGCGGAGCCGTTAAAATAGGAGCTCGTACGAGATAACTTTTGACGTCTTGAAAAGCTTGTTCGCAAGTTGGACTCCATCCAGAGGTATCCGCCTTTCGCAACTTGTCAAAGAGCGGTTTGCACTTGTCGGAAGATTTCGAGATGAATCGACTGAGAGCAGCTACTCTTCCAGTGAGGCATTGCACTTTTTTCCGATTGGTAGGTAATGACATATCGAGGATAGCTCGAATTTGGTCGGGGTTAGCTTCGATACCTCTCCTGGTCATAAGGTGACCCAGGAACTTGCTTGATTGAACACCGAAAGTACATTTAGCTGGATTGAGCTTCATGTGGTATTTTCTGAGGATTTGAAATGTTTCCGCCAGATCAGAGAGGTGGATTTCACGATTGGTGCTTTTGGTGAGGAGATCGTCTACATAAACTTTGACATTGAGTCCGATTTGATCTTCAAATATCTTTGTGACTAGCCTTTTGATAGGCTGATCCAACATTCTTGAGGCCGAAGGGCATTACGTTGTAGCAGTAAAGACCTCGGTCAGTCACAAAGCACGTCACTCTCGATCGTCCGGATATAGTGGAATCTGATTATACCCCGTGTATCCGTCCATGAAAGATAGGAGCTCGTGGCCAGCAGTGGCATCGACAAGTCTATCTATCCTTGGCATGGGGAATGGGTCTTTGGGACGAGCCTTGTTGAGGTTGATGAAGTCGATGCATACTCTGACTTTTCCATTCTTCTTTGGGACAGTGACTATATTGGAGATCCAAGTAGGGTATTCTACTTCACGAATGAAGGATGCTGCGAGTAGCTTACTGATCTCCTCTTGAACTGCAACTTGTCGTTTTGGCCAGATCGTGCGTGGTTTTTGTTTGACAGGCTTCGCTCCTTCTTTGATTGCAAGTCTGTGACACGCGTCATCTGGATTGATCCCAGGCATATCTTCGAAACACCAGGCGAAGACGTCAATGTTGGATTGAAGGAAGGATACCATGTCTCGCGCTTCTGCGTCACTGAGTCCAGTACCGATGAAGGTTTCTCGAGGGAGATCTTCACTGCCGATGTTTATTAGAGTGATTTCTTCGAATGAAGGTAAGGCCTCCCACTTGATCGACGGGGGTTCAGACAATGGGATCTCCTTTGGTTGCTATCTTGAAGAAGTACCAGCTTCATCTCTTGGTCTCTTTGGGGGAGCGAGATTTATCATGCGATCTGTTTTGGCAACGGTCGCTTCGCAGGATCGCCCAGTTTGTTGATCTCCTCGAATACAGACAATACCCTCTCCTGTTGCAAATTTGAGGAGTTGATGGTAGGAGGAGGAGATGTCATTGATCTGATGGAGGAATGGCCGACCAAAGATGATGTTGTAGTTGGATGTCCCTTCGACGATGGCGAACCTTAACGAGACTTGAGTCTCTCGGCTAAGGTCGAGGGTAAATCTCGATTCCCCCATTGTTATGCTCTGCTCCCCGTTGAAGCCTGTGATCACCGTTGGGACGACCTCAAGACTTGAGTATTTATGTCCCAGGCGTTTGAAGCAGTCTGAGAACATGATATCGATACAGCTTCCGGTGTCGATGAGGATGCAGTTGACAGTGCTCCCGTCGATGATGAGCTTCAGGACCAGGGGGTCCCGATGTGGAGTATGGACTCCTTGAAGATCAGATTCATTGAAGATGATAGAGGGCCAAGGTAAGCCCTTGACAGGTTTCTCGATCTAGGTGTTTTCCTTGTTCGCTGCAGAGCGAATGTTGAAGATGCATCGCACTTGCCGATCAACTTCTTTCCCCGTCAATGTTTGATTGTGCAATGATCCGTGAATGCCAAAGACGTTTGCACGCTCACTGATAGGTGATTGATCGGTGGAGATTTCATGATGGATCCAGTAAACTTCTTTCCCCTTTGCGGAAGATCGACGTTGATCTTGTCCGCATTTGACGAACTCTTGGAGATGGCCTTCGCGTAGCAAATCCTCGAGATGGTATCTCAGTCAATAGCATCGGTCGGTAGGATGGCCATGGCTGCGGTGGAAATCGCAGTAGACTGTTTTATCTGCTGTAACTTTGGTATCAAGCTGCAGAGGATTAGGCTTTCGGAGGAACTCTTCATGTTGAATTCGATCGAGGATCTGCTCGATCGGTAGAGTCCAATCCGTGAAATGTAGTTTTCTTCGGAGGGGATCTACACCCGTCGTTCCTTGACCGCTTGGATATAGGGGGAATCACCGCCTCTGCATTGTGAGTATTGGCAGTGTACTTTGGGGCTTCTTTTTCGGTGGGTCATCGCTTTGTTTCTCGTCCCTTTTGGGCGAATTGATCATCTTCAACTTTGATTTCCCTCTGAATTCGATCGAACATCGAACCCAGGGAAGGGGGAGGATTGCGGATGAAATCATTATAGATGTGCAGATCGAAACGGAGGGCATTCTGGAAGGCTAACATGATAGCCTCGTCATCCAGATGTCGTCCTGAGAGAGAGGCATGCTTGTTACGAAATCTTCGCGTGAAGCTGCGAAGGCTCTCGTCAGCACCCATCCTCAGCCTGTAGAGGGAGTCTAGCTTCTTCTCCGATTTTAAGTTGAGTTGATAATGTTGCACGAAATGGTTAGCCAAGACTCCGAACTGGGTGATGGATCCAGCCCGAAGGTTATGGTACCAATCGAGGGATGGCTCATCTAGGCTCCCAGCGAAGGTGCGGTAGAGCACGTTGTTCTCTTCTTCGTGCGGCATTAAAGCTTGCTTGAAGGCCAATATGTGGAGAGTCGGATCTCCTTTGAGGCAATTGAATTTGGGAAGAGTTGGAGTTCTCCACCCCTTTGGAAATGTCGATTGAAACAAACTCCGGTGAAGAGGTCCAGCATAAGAATATCCCTCTCTACGACCATGCCCTCAACCTGGATGCAGATCGAGAGGCAAGATCGTGAGGTCTTGTCCGGGCCTTTGAGTAGTGGCCGGATAGAGCCGGTGACAGAGATCCAATCCAGCTTCATGTTGAGTGGGAGAGATGGAGAAGCTCTGCCCTTTGAGGGTGCCCCTTTCATCTGGTGCCTCTCTTGCAAGTTGGGCTTCGACGGTGTCCGTTTGACACAGCTGCGACCCGAAGATGATTGAGAGGACTCATCATCAATACGATTCCAAACACTCTGCTTCCATAGAGCAGCAGAGGGGGTTAGGTCACGACGAATCCTCTCAAGGGCGACAGTGCCCATTGACCTTCGTGGTTCGGAGTGAATCGATTACCGTGGCGGATCACCTCTTTCGCCGAATGAAGGGATGTGGAGAGCAATTTCGGCCTCGGAGGCTGCCTTCTTGAGGGCGTCTCTTTCAACTGTGAGGGTGGCATTTTGCTTAGCCAATTGTAGCAGCTGAAAGTCGACCGCCAAAATTTGGTAGGTAGATGGCGGGTCTTCAGCAGGAGCAGGGGCAGTCTGCCTTATCGACTATCGAGGGGGTGGGGCGATCAGTCGATCGACCGATCTCCAGCTTCCTGAACGAACCCCCATTTCGGGGATAGCGAGGGGCTGTCCGAAGTTGAGCCGTTGACTCATCGAACGAGTCTCTGGTCAAGGTTGACGTGTATTACTTCCCTCTGGATGATCCTGATGCTTTGTCTTCGCCATTTAGAGAGAGCGAAGGATGCAACAAGATTGCCAGTATCCTAACGGTTGTCTGCTCAACCGAAGGGGCTGGAAAGTTTAACTATCTAGACCGGTTGTCTGCTCAACCGATCTGATGTTTGTTGCAGAGCGAACTTGGCTTCTTGTTTGATCCCACAGACGGTGCCAAACTGTGGGGGAAAAATCTTTGTGCCGATCCAAAGACTTCACTCCACCAGTCAATTGAGGTTGAATGGTAGATCCGTTGATTGAACGATGGCTTCGAAGGTTTTTGCCTTGGTCATTTTGAGTTAAGACTTTCGATATACAAACAGAAAAGGTCGACACAAGATGTGGTTTCGGAGTTCAGTCGAAGCCTACGTCTTCGTGCTATAGGGAGCAACCCGAATTCACTAACTCTTTGTTCGCTGTGACCTCGACAGGCTGAGTGTTACTGAAGTATCTCCGATCTCTTCAGAGACAAGAAGAAGATCGAGGAGAGTTGGAAGATCGAAAGCTGAAATTCCAGAGCTCTGGTTTCTGAAATCAGATTTCAGATTTTGGTTTTGGATCTGGATCCCTTTTTCACTTGAAGGCTCTGCTATTTATAGGATTTCCTGGGAGGAAAACTGGGGCAAATGGCAGTTTCTGTTGTCGTATCTGAGGATTCCACAGGCAAAGCTGGTGGGTCCCGCCGTTGCCTCTGGGGATCCTCCAGGCAGGGCTGGTGGGTCCCGTTGTAGTCTCGGTGAGATCGCCAGGCAGGGGTTGTGGGTCCCACGGTAGTCTCTGTGGGCCCACCAGGCAGGGCTGGTGGGTCTCGCGGTAGTCTCTGTGGGCCCACCAGGCAGGGGTGGTGGGTCCCGCGGTAGTCTCTATGGGCCCGCCAGGCAGGGCTAGTGGGTCCCGCGGTAGTCTCTGTGGGCCCGCCAGGCAGGGCCGGTGGGTCCCGCGGTAGTCTCTGTGGGCCCGCCAGGCAGGGCCGGTGGGTCCCGCGGTAGTCTCTGTGGGCCCACCAGGCAGGGCCGGTGGGTCCCGTGGTAGTCTCTGTGGGCCCACCAGGCATGGTTGGTGGGTCCCGTGGTAGTCTTTGTGGGCCCGCCAGGCAGGGCTGGTGGGTCCCGCGGTAGTCTCTGTGAGCCCACCAGGCAGGGCTGGTGGGTCCCGTGGTAGTCTCTGTGGGCCCACCAGGCAGGGCCGGTGGATCCCGCGATAGTCTCTGTGGGCTTCTTGCCAAAATTTGCACCCACAAAACTCGTTATGTAACGCCCCGTATTTTCCATTAGCTTAATTTAATAAGCTAATAAAAAAATACGGAGGGTTAGAGGTTTTTTTTTTTTACAACGAATAAAATAGAGTTAAAGTAGAAATATAACCAAATCAATCAAGTTCATTAATACCACAATAAAAAAAAATTCCAGTTACATCAGAGCTTCTAAAAGAACAGGTCCAACTACTACGAAGAGAAAGAAAAGACACAGAACTGGAAAGAAAGGAACCACGCTGCACAGGAACGTCCGGCAACGTAACTACTGCAACTGATGTAACTCTGCAACCCCTACTGCTGACGAGTACCTGCGCCTCAAAAATTATACCACAGGAGGCGTCAATGTGACAAAACTTAGCTAGTAGATGGCATACGAAAATAAGCATTTCTCATGAAACGATCAGTTTTAGATTTATACGGAGAAACAAAACCATGACATTAAACTAGAGAACTCAAACAGTAAAGTACAATAAAGAAAACGAAAGCAACACTAGCACACGTCAAGAGCATGACCCCACTATAATAGATCTATTATATTAGTTAAGTTTGCTTAATTAATGATTGTGGACCTGTCGGTGTCGTTCCCCTAAGAGAGAGGTGGGGAACCCGCAAACCGACAATACCGGTGAGGGAGAAAAGAGAGAGAAGAAGAAACATATCCATATTTGGCCAAACAGGTTTTCCCGTCTTTCACGGAGGGGCTTCATACCCATCTTGCTTGCTTCGGGAATTACATTCCACAGGACGACTGGTCACACCCTAAGGCATACCAGGAGGCCCTTCAACTTCGGGAGAACACAGCGTGAACCCCAGGACGATAGCCAACCTCTTTCGTGTTTATTTAATTTCATTGCTAATCCTAAGTGCTTTGGTTACACACTTTGGAGGTTGCTAAGGCCCTTGGCTAACCACTGTAAAGGGCCCACAATTCCCTACAATGTTAGCATAATAAAGTTTCCACATTAGCCCACTCGGGGCTAAAAAGACCAACTGAACCAAAATGAAATCTAAACCAGTACTGCTCCAACAAGCTAATTATTCATTTAGACCCAAAAGGCATGCATGTGATCTACT
Source organism: Chamaelirium japonicum (assembly GCA_947650365.1). Classification (NCBI taxonomy): domain Eukaryota; kingdom Viridiplantae; phylum Streptophyta; class Magnoliopsida; order Liliales; family Melanthiaceae; genus Chamaelirium; species Chamaelirium japonicum. The sequence continues at coordinate 63,470,784 of OX393549.1, read as the reverse complement.
GATGCAAAAGATAACTAAACAAAGTTCATTTTCTTCATTACTATATGTAATTTCATCCTATAAGAAACTAAAGATATGCATAACTAGTTTTACCAACAAAACTAACATATATAATAATGAAAACCATGTGATAAGCCCAAGTAGTGTCACCTGAATAAAAATCAGACTCCACCACTAGGGGATTTTGCCTTGTTGATGGATCGCAACTAGATGATCTGGATTGGGGTACTACATTAATCAAAATTAGAACACCCGTAAATCTATGTGATAATGTAACAAAGTTTCTAAAGAAAGAATCTTTCGAGAGAGAAATATTTAGAGAGAGAAGTTCTAGAGAGAGAAAAATATTTAGAGGGATCGAGAGAGAGAGAGAGAGAGAGAGAGAGAGAGAGAGAGAGAGATTAGAGAGGAGGAGGGAGGCTCACCATGGACTGGACGCTCGAGGTAGAACATAGCGGGGACAAGGTCGGCCAGATCAGAACAACAGAGGAAAGGGGCTTTTTGAATAATGAGGTTTGTGCCCTAGATGGGTTTTAAATACGGGAAAGACCGTGAGAGGTTGAAACCTAAAATCCTCTTGATTCATTGTCTACCATCTGATCTCGATCAAGAAAGAAAAGAGTCCGAAAAGAAACCCTATAAAGGAAGTGGGGATTCCCAAGCACTCACGTGCTAAGGGTTTAGGGTCCCCAGGTCGAGCAAGCCGAAAAAAAAATAGGATGGCTTAATAAAAGAGTTTCAAAACATCAATAGGAGTAAAAGTCAAAGGTAAATCCATGGGTGGGCTTGCATCCATCATGGGAATGTGAGGGTATTCATGAATTTGTAGTAGTGGCAGATGGGTTTCATGTGGAGGAAGGTGTAGGTGCTGTTAGGGATTGAGTGCAAACTCAATAATGAGGACTCCTATTGGGAATAGGATTAATTCGATTCGTCCGATCAAAAAATCTACGTTCGTTGATTAACACCAAACCCAAGCGAAAATAAAGAAACCCCGTTAGGCCGACTAATTGATAGCGATTAAAGTCAGGTTGGTTACAATAAGATCCAAAAGTTAGGTTCGGATCCGCTATAAGCCTCCACAATCCATCAATCGTAAAACGTCAATAACTTTTGACTCAATATTCAAAAAAATCCACAAAAATGCTCATCGGAAAGCTTTCAGCAAGACAAATCTAAAAATACTAATTTTATATATTTTTGAAGATCAACAAAATAGCAGTTTTTAGAACAAGACAGAAATACCATTTGGGTTACAAATCGCTAATATCCGACAATTCACGAATCGAAACCACCCGAATCCCTAGAACTTTGTGGATCTCTCTCAAGAGTGCACCAGTCTAGTACAACCATCACAATCGGTAGCCCGATAAAACAAAAAAACCAAATTCCAAATAAAAACAAGGCTGATGGATAAAATACAGAATTTGCTAATTATAAAGCATTACAGTTTCTCAAAATTACGGGTTGTTACATTCTACCCCCCTTAAAAGAATTTCGACCCCGAAATTGACGCACCTGATACATCGGAGGGAAACAACTCTGGATATTGAGCCCGCATCTCGGACTCCAACTCCCATGTGGCTTCATCCTCCCGATGATGTTGCCACAACACCTTAACCATAGGAATGGTCTTAGTGCGCAACACTTTGTCCTCGAAGCCTAGAACGCGAATAGGTCGTACTTCAAAAGATGCATCCTTCCGAATCTGAATATCGCGCCATTCCAAGACATGAGATGGATCTGGTTCGTACTTCCGAAGCATGGAGATGTGGAAAACGTTATGAACGCTGGAGAGCTGTGGAGGTAAGGCCAACCGATATGCCACTTCTCCTACTCTTTCCAAAATCTCAAAAGGCCCAATATATCTAGGAGATAGCTTCCCACGCTTGCCAAACCGAAAAATACCTTTCTGTGGTGAGACACGCAGAAAGACTTAGCCGCCAACCACAAACTCCAAAGGGCGCCTACGAATGTCCGCATAACTCTTCTGCCTACTCTGAGCTGCCTTCAATCTCTCTCTGATAACTTCAACCTTCTCTGAGGTTTGTCGAATTATTTCTGGTCCCACCAAGGTTTTCTCCCCAACTTCAGCCCAACAGGAAGGAGACCGACATGGCCGCCCATAAAGAGCTTCATATGGGGCCATACCGATACTCGCCTGAAAGCTATTATTATAAGCAAATTCCACCAAAGAAAGATGATCTACCCAACTTCCCTTGAAATCCAAAACACATGCTCTAAGCATATCCTCTAGAATCTGTATCACTCTCTCTGACTGCCCATCTGTCTGAGGATGAAAAGCAGTACTGAGCAATAACTGGGTCCCCAAGGCACGCTGTAAACTCGCCCATAACTTCGACGTGAACCTCGGGTCTCTATCAGACACAATCGAAACCGGAACCCCATGCAAACGAACGACCTCTTGAATATACAAACTGCTCAGATCCTGAAAAGAAGCGGTAGTACGAAATGGCAAGGAATGAGCAGACTTAGTAAGCCAATCCACCACTACCCAAATAGCATCATGACCCTTTCGAGTCGTTGGAAGTCCTGTAATAAAATCCATAGTCAGATTTTCCCACTTCCACTCAGCAACCGGAAGTGGTTGCAACATGCCTGCCGGCCTCTGATGTTCTGCTTTCACCTGCTGGCAGGTAAGGCACCTAGAAACAAAATTAGCCACATCTGCCTTCATGCCTGACCACCAATACTGTCGTCTTAAGTCATGATACATCTTAGTATTACCAGGATGCACCATGAACTTAGACTTGTGGGCTTCTGCCAATACCTTTTCTTTCAAGTCTGACTCGCTAGGAAGGCATAGCCTGCCTCTAAAACGAAGGCCTCCATCTAGGCCAACTAAGAAACCCTCAACGGTCTCTCCCACTTCCAACTTGGTAAGAATAGCCTCAAGCTACTCGTCTCGCCTCTGACTAGAGATAACCCTTTGCACCATACTTGGCTCAGCACGAAGACTGCACAACACAGTTCGGTTTGGTTCTCTACGAACCCTCAAATCAAACTCTTCAAGAACAATCATCCTGTCTTCCCGATCTGTAATTAGTCTGGCTAAAAATCTGAACGATTTTCTACTCAAAGCATCTACTACCACGTTTGCCTTCCCTGGAATATAGGATAAGGTGTAATCATAGTCTTTCAACACTTTCACCCAACGACGTTGTCGCAAATTGAGATCCTTCTGAGTGTCGAAATAACGAAGACTCTGATGATCGCAGAACACTTCAAACACTTCTCCATACAGATAGTGACGCCATAACTTCAGGGCAAAAACAACTGCAGCTAACTCTAAGTCATGGGTCGGGTAGTTCCTTTCATGGGCTTTCAACTGCCGGGACGCATAAGCAACTACCTTCCCATCTTGCATTAACACACAACCTAACCCAGAAAGGGAAGCATCTGTATAAACTACATATGGTTTCCCACTAACTGGAATGGTAAGAACTGGAGCCGAAGTCATTCGCTTCTTCAATTCCTGGAATGACCTCTCGCACTTTTCACTCCACACAAACCTGACCCCTTTCTTGGTCAATTGGGTCAACGGTGCTGCCAAACTAGAAAAGCCTTCCACAAAACGTCGGTAATATCCTGCTAGTCCCAGAAAGCTACGAATCTCAAAAACACTTTTAGGTTGCTCCCAATTCAACACTGCTTCAACCTTTGCGGAGTCTACCGATACTCCTTCCTGAGAGATGACATGGCCAAGGAACTTGACTTCTGATAACCAAAACTCGCACTTACTTCTCTTAGCATAAAGACGATTCTTTTTCAAGGTTTCCAAAGTTACCCTGAGATGTTCTTCATGCTCCTCTCGAGTTTTCGAATAAATCAAGATATCATCTACAAAGACCACCACAAACTGATCCAAATATGGTCTGAAGACCCGGTTCATAAGATCCATAAAGGCCGCAGGAGCATTCGTTAGACCAAAAGGCATAACTAGAAACTCATAATGACCATATCTGGTACGAAAAGCCGTCTTCGGAATATCACTCTCCTTAATCCTCATTTGATGGTAACCAGATCTGAGATCAATCTTCGAAAAGAATTTTGCTTCTCTCAACTGATCAAATAAATCATCAATACGAGGCAAGGGATATTTATTCTTCACAGTCACACTGTTAAGTCTTCTATAGTCGATGCATATCCTCTTCGATCCATCTTTTTTCTGCACGAACAAGACCGGAGCTCCCCACGGTGAAAAGCTAGGACGAATAAAACCCTTCTCCAAAAGATCATCTAATTGGGTCTTCAACTCCTTCAGCTCAACGGGGGCCATCCGATAAGGGGCTATAGAAATAGGAGCAGCTCCAGGGACTAGGTCAATCCCGAACTCGATCTCACGTTTGGGTGGTAACCCTGGCAGGTCTTCAGGAAAAACATCAGGAAAATCAGATACAATAAGAACTTGATCTTCCACTTCTACCTCTGTTTCAACTTCACCAACCAACCTCGCCAAATATCTGATATTCGACCAGTCCTTACGAGAAGGATGATAGAGAGTCATCCGATCTCCTTGGAAGATTACCTCTGCCCCACCAACTGGTTTTAGAACCACCTTCTTGGTAAAACAATGCATAACAGCATGGTAGGATGCCAACCAATCCATACCCAGTAATACATCGAATTCGCCCATATCCATCAGAATCAAATCGGCTAACAACTCCTGGTCTCCCAAACGAACTACACACCCTCGGCACATGTGATCGACACTAGTGCTAATCTTCATCGGTGACATCACCGTCAAAGTGAATCCCATGGGCTCCGATGCCAAACCCAAAGTAGAAACAAAAGTAGGAGAAACATACGAATGTGTAGAACCAGGATCAAGAATAACATGAGCAAGAGTACCAGAGACTAGTATAGTACCTTCAACTACGGCATTTGAAGCATTAGAATCCTGGTGATCTACCAGAGCGAAAGTCCTCCCCTGAGTATGCGGTCCGTTGCCACCAGGCTTGCCAGCTCCCTGTTGCTGGCCTCTGGGAGGCTGAACTCCAAACCGCGGAGGGGGAGAAGGAAGAAGAGGAGGCTGGTGTGAAGGAGGCAACAAACGCTGATGCGGAGGTGGAGGTAAGAACTGCTGCTGCCGAGAGAGGGGACAACGATCCTTCAGATGATCAGTAGCGCCGCAACCAAAACACCGTCGAGGCCCAGAAGCACCACCTGAAGGAAAACCTCGAAACTGCTGCTGAGGCTTGCCATTAAAGAACTTTGGCTTCTTAAATGGAGCTTGGTGGGAGGAGGACGAAGAAGAGTCCCTGCGTGAAGCACTCTTCTCTAGAATTTTTCTGCAATCTACTACATCCTGCTCAACCATCAAAGCTCGCTCCACTATCTCCCCAAAATTCCTGAGCCTCAGAGGTGTCAGAAGACTTCGAATGTTCGGCCTCAACCCTTGAAGAAAACGCTTCGTCTTCGCTAATTCAGTAAAAATCAGGTCAGGGGCAAAACGACACAACTCAGAGAACTTAGCTTCATATTGGGCCACTGTCCTTCCGCCTTGATACAACTCCGTGAACTCCTTGATCAGCTGATCCCGAACAACTTCTGGAAAAAACTTATCTAAAAACAACTCCTCAAACTCATCCCAAGTGACCTCTGCCATGCCCTCGACACGGGATCTCACTACCATATCCCACCAGCGACTCGCTTCACCCTCAAACATGAAGGTCGCCAGAGGAACTCGATCCGCAGAAGGAACCCTCAGCACATCCATGATCTTCACGATCCTCTCTTGCCAGTTGTCTGCTACCATCGGATCAGGATCGCCCTTGAAACTTGGGGGTTTAAGCCCCTGAAAGTCCTTCATAAGACGACCCATCCTTCCCGCTTCAGTTGCTTGACCCTGATTAATAATGGCCTGCTGCTGCTGCATAGCCTCTGCTAAGCCTCGCATTGCCTCCATTGCTCCCAACAAATCCACTTGCGGACCAATAGGTACGGAAGAATCACCAGTAGGAGGAGTAGGTGAAGGTACATCCGTATTTGAGTTAGATCTCAACCGGCGAGCCATTCTGAATGAACACAAGGATAAGAGGAAAGGATAAGAATTCAAGTAAGTCAAATCCTAAACCTAAGAATAGGAACCTAGGACCATGAACCATGCTCTGATACCAGATATAACGCCCCGTATTTTCCATCAGCTTAATTTAATAAGCTAATAAAAAAATACGGAGGGTTAGAGGTTTTTTGTTTTTACAATGAATAAAATAGAGTTAAAGTAGAAATATAACCAAATCAATCCAGTTCATTAATACCACAATAAAAAAAAATTCCAGTTACATCAGAGCTTCTAAAAGAACAGGTCCAACTACTACGAAGAGAAAGAAAAGATACAGAACTGGAAAGAAAGGAACCACGCTGCACAGGAACGTCCGGCAACGTAACTACTGCAACTGATGTAACTCTGCAACCCCTACTGCTGACGAGTACCTGCGCCTCAAAAATTATACCACAGGAGGCGTCAATGTGACAAAACTTAGCTAGTAGATGGCATACGAAAATAAGCATTTCTCATGAAAAGATCAGTTTTAGATTTATACGGAGAAACAAAACCATGACATTAAACTAGAGAACTCAAACAGTAAAGTACAATAAAGAAAACGAAAGCAACACTAGCACACGTCAAGAGCATGACCCCACTATAATAGATCTATTATATTAGTTAAGTTTGCTTAATTAATGATTGTGGACCTGTCGGTGTCGTTCCCCTAAGAGAGAGGTGGGGAACCCGCAAACCGACAATACCGGTGAGGGAGAAAAGAGAGAGAAGAAGAAACATATCCATATTTGGCCAAACAGGTTTTCTCGTCTTTCACGGAGGGGCTTCATACCCATCTTGCTTGCTTCGGGAATTACATTCCACAGGACGACTGGTCACACCCTAAGGCATACCAGGAGGCCCTTCAACTTCGGGAGAACACAGCGTGAACCCCAGGACGATAGCCAACCTCTTTCGTGTTTATTTAATTTCATTGCTAATCCTAAGTGCTTTGGTTACACACTTTGGAGGTTGCTAAGGCCCTTGGCTAACCACTGTAAAGGGCCCACAATTCCCTACAATGTTAGCATAATAAAGTTTCCACATTAGCCCACTCGGGGCTAAAAAGACCAACTGAACCAAAATGAAATCTAAACCAGTACTGCTCCAACAAGCTAATTATTCATTTAGACCCAAAAGGCATGCATGTGATCTACTGATGCAAAAGATAACTAAACAAAGTTCATTTTCTTCATTACTATATGTAATTTCATCCTATAAGAAACTAAAGATATGCATAACTAGTTTTACCAACAAAACTAACATATATAATAATGAAAACCATGTGATAAGCCCAAGTAGTGTCACCTGAATAAAAATCAGACTCCACCACTAGGGGATTTTGCCTTGTTGATGGATCGCAACTAGATGATCTGGATTGGGGTACTACATTAATCAAAATTAGAACACCCGTAAATCTATGTGATAATGTAACAAAGTTTCTAAAGAAAGAATCTTTCGAGAGAGAAATATTTAGAGAGAGAAGTTCTAGAGAGAGAAAAATATTTAGAGGGATCAGAGAGAGAGAGAGAGAGAGAGAGAGAGAGAGAGAGAGAGAGAGAGAGAGAGAGAGAGAGAGAGGAGGAGGGAGGCTCACCATGGACTGGACGCTCGAGGTAGAACATAGCGGGGACAAGGTCGGCCAGATCAGAACAACAGAGGAAAGGGGCTTTTTGAATAATGAGGTTTGTGCCCTAGATGGGTTTTAAATACGGGAAAGACCGTGAGAGGTTGAAACCTAAAATCCTCTTGATTCATTGTCTACCATTTGATCTCGATCAAGAAAGAAAAGAGTCCGAAAAGAAACCCTATAAAGGAAGTGGGGATTCCCAAGCACTCACGTGCTAAGGGTTTAGGGTCCCCAGGTCGAGCAAGCCGAAAAAAAAATAGGATGGCTGAATAAAAGAGTTTCAAAACATCAATAGGAGTAAAAGTCAAAGGTAAATCCATGGGTGGGCTTGCATCCATCATGGGAATGTGAGGGTATTCATGAATTTGTAGTAGTGGCAGATGGGTTTCATGTGGAGGAAGGTGTAGGTGCTGTTAGGGATTGAGTGCAAACTCAATAATGAGGACTCCTATTGGGAATAGGATTAATTCGATTCGTCCGATCAAAAAATCTACGTTCGTTGATTAACACCAAACCCAAGCGAAAATAAAGAAACCCCGTTAGGCCGGCTAATTGATAGCGATTAAAGTCAGGTTGGTTACAATAAGATCCAAAAGTTAGGTTCGGATCCGCTATAAGCCTCCACAATCCATCAATCGTAAAACGTCAATAACTTTTGACTCAATATTCAGAAAAATCCACAAAAATGCTCATCGGAAAGCTTTCAGCAAGACAAATCTAAAAATACTAATTTTATATATTTTTGAAGATCAACAAAATAGCAGTTTTTAGAACAAGACAGAAATACCATTTGGGTTACAAATCGCTAATATCCGACAATTCACGAATCGAAACCACCCGAATCCCTAAAACTTTGTGGATCTCTCTCAAGAGTGCACCAGTCTAGTACAACCATCACAATCGGTAGCCCGATAAAACAAAAAAACCAAATTCCAAATAAAAACAAGGCTGATGGATAAAATACAGAATTTGCTAATTATAAAGCATTAGAGTTTCTCAAAATTACGGGTTGTTACACGTTACAAAGACTGCGTAGAAAGCTTAAGAGGGTTAAACATTGCCCGAACTCCTATAAAAGAGAAAGAGAGAAGTATATTAAGTTTAAATATATTCATATATGCATGCGAACCTCGTTTGTTCTCTATTTTGAAGAAAATCAAGGAATATCCTATATATTGCTTAAAAGTTAGTAGTAGGATTTTAGTCCAATGACATTAAACTAGACCAACATTACACAAGAGAGGTCATGCAGAGATATAAATTAATCCATAATCTGATTTAGAATGAACTATGTATAAATTATAGAGATATTTTGTTTATGACACAACTAACAACAATTAGGTCTGTCTCCTTTAACAATATTGGTTACATAACTCTGGATACACTAATATGCACATGCTCATGCTTTTTGTTGACTCTACTTGTACTTATATTCTACCTTGCTTCACTTGAGGACGAGCAAAATTTAAGTTTGGGGGTGTGATCAATGTACAAATACATCATATTTGTACCCCTAAACATTTGCCTCTTCAAACTATGCTTGTGCTATCTGAGCCTAATTATGCGTATTTTCATGTATTACAGGAGAAAACACCATGAAACAGTATAAAAATGACACATTAGTAAGGTGCTGACAGTAAGAACGATAAGTAACCCACAGAGGAAAGAGCAAGAGATGCATTCCCTAACCCCACACATGTACAACAGCTCAGAACCAAAGAAAACAGTACCTCCGATCGATCAGACCCGAAGTCCAAAAAGTAAACAAGGAAAAGGAACAATAAGTTGAGTTAAGATTTTTTTTTTTTAGAAACAGTTGAGCATAAGATTTAAAACACACAACCCTGCTTTTATGGACTTGCTAATGAAACTTTTTTGTGCATGTCTTAAAGATCGAAGAGCAATCGGGGCCGTTGAAGCTCCCCGGCCTACACTACAGTGCAGAAACAATGAAGGTGGAGGTGGGCTCAGATACGGCGGCCGGCTCTCTAATCAGGCTCTCAATCTCCACGACAAACCTCTCCATCGCCGGTCCCGGCAAGCAAACCGGCACCACAATCCCGTCCTCCCCCTTCCCATTTCTAAATGGGACGTAGAAGCTCGCCACCCCGGGAATGGCCCCTACCCCGCCCTTGGCGGCCCCGCCGTACACCGCCTTCCCCCACCCGAAGTCCACCTCCCGGAACCCGGCGCGCCTCAAGTCCGACACCACGTACGTCCGCACTACCACGAAGTGCGGTCGCCCCCGAAGGACCATCAGGTCCGCCACGGACCGCATGTACTCCTCTGTCACCTCCGACTTGGCCTTCTTCACCAGCTCCAGCGCGTACCCGAGCGGGTTGCTGCAGAGGTTGCCCGCCGCCGACAGCGCCACCGGGAACGCAAACCCGTTCCCGTAGTACCCGGCGGGTAGCGGCGGGCTGAACTTGTCGCGCGCGTTCACGATGCAGATGATGCGGACCTCCTCCTCCGGGTCCGGCCGGAGGGCGAGCGTGCGGCACTTCCAGAGGCACGCCGTCAGGATCTCGAAGGTGGAGCTGCGGCGCAGGTGGGGGGGCACCTGCTTCCTCAGGGCTGCCATCTCTCCGGGGCCGAAGAAGAAGGAGCGGTGCACCATGTCGTCGAGAGGGATGAGGGTGCCCCTCGTGTCCGGCACTTGGTCGTACTCGCAGTGCACCATGGTGGGATGGGGCGGGGAGCGTGCATCCAGGCGGTCCCGCGCCCAAACGGGCAGCACTGTGGGCGCGGTGGCGCCCCGCGCCAACTCGCCGACCGCGTTCATGAACTGGACTAGCCCGGGCGCGTCGGACATGGTGTGGTTGAGGCGAAGGGCGAAGATGAAGCCTCCGCAACGTAATCGGGTCACCTGCAAAGAATTGTGACATCATCATGAGATAATCAGAATGTGGTGATGAGTTTGTTTTGAATTGGGGACGAGGGGATCGACTTGATCAATCAAAGGTTCCCGTCGCTGAACGCAAAGGATTCCCCACCTCCACCATTCGAAGGAAAAGAGAGACAGATCGCGATCATGCTTGTCCTCGTCGTCGATCGATCCCACCCAGCAGCCGGTGCTGAACAGCAAGTAGTCAACTACACTTTTTATAGGCTAACGTGTCAGCCATGTATTCCTTAAAAATACGCGAGGGTTTACCCGTTTATGCTCATAAATCATTTGCAGTAACATACTATAAATCATATGCTGGACCAACGGGCCCTGGGTATGGTGATACTTTCTCTCCCCTATGTTGGAGAGGTTATCTTTTTTACTCCCGTTATGGACAAACCGTGGAGTAAAATTTTTCCACAGAATTATAAAATTAATAAATAACAGCTATTGATTGTCTCCCTCGTTTTGATTTTTAAATATCAATGAGCTCTTGCTCTAGCACCCTATCCTCTGACCGATTTAGAAAAAAAAGAACTATAAACTGGATGATCAAATACTGCAATTAATTAATTAATTAATTATAGGGTTGGAGTAGTAATCTAGTTGTACCCGTGAATAGATGAAGCTGCAACTTGGCAGGGACGGCCAATGTGGACCCAATCCGAATTAATTTGAGCAGGCCAGCCTCATAGGGGTTGGGATTTTAAGTGTGCATGTGCTCTGCTTGGGCCCCGGGCTAACCTTTAATTTCAAGACTTGGGTAAATTATTAGACCCTGAGCCAACCTATGACTCCACCCAACCCAACCTATAACCAAACCCACATCCTGCCTATCATATCCAAATCCAGATCGGTAACCTTAACCTGACCCAGCCCAACGAGCACCACCGGTCGCCGCCAGTTAACACCCCCGCCGGCTGCGCCCACCATTGCCGAACACCACCCCTACCAAACTCCAACCACCTAAAAAGCCACTGGCCTGCCCGTCACCGGCCACCACACCCGCCGACTTCTGACGGCGTTCCATGGTGGGCAGTGGGCGGTGGCTAATGGTGGTGGCGGTCGGTGGTGGGTGAGGAATCGAGGATTGATGGTGGTGGCATCCCCTTTGAATTTACCCATGGTCCAACGTTAAGTTTTACCCTCGGTCAACTATGGTCAAAAACTGGGCATAGATGGAGAATTTTAGATTCGGCCAATAGGAGAGAGGGGAATGCGCCAACCTCCTGTCAAGAGTGTGGAACAAAATAGCACTCCAATCCAATTTACGTACGGGTTTGTCTCTGTAATTCTACTACAGCGCGTCGACTGTTGCTCACCTGGATCAGGAGCAATGGGCAGTTAAGGACACCGGCGGAGCCCTCGACGTCGTAGAGGAGCTCCTCCAGGCAAGGGAAGGGAGGCTGCAGCGCATCACCGAAGTCCTGGAGCCGTACGTCTGCATCGGCCTCGATGAAGAGGACCCCCTCGCCGGTGCATTCCACCACCAGCTTTCGATTGGGCCCCTCCCTGAGCCTGCCAGCGAAAGGGTAGTAGAAGACGAGGGCCCTAGCGAGGGCCTCCCGGATGACCCTCGCTGCTGCAGGGTCACCGTTGCTGCGGTAGAATTGGATCACCGGGATCTGGAAACGCAAGCCCTCTTGGTCGTCGATGTCGGATAGACGCTTGATCTCGTACGGGGTTGGCTCTGCAGGGGCGACGAGCACGGGCTCGCGTCTTCGGACAGTGAAGCTCAGAGATGGTGCCCCCATGGGTGCAGAAGCAGATCGAATGGCCGGAGAGCGATCGATCGAGGGGTTTCTACCTTTCTTTTGGCTGTACGAGTGGCTGTGCTTGGTGCATGGATTTCTTATAGAGGAGGAGGAGGGGGGGGGGGGGGGGGGGGGGGGGGAAGGAGTGGGTGGGCCCAGTCAAGGTCTTTTGTTGTGTGAAAGTCGTGCGTTAAATGCTGGGCAGCTTCTTGGCGGATGAGGTGCATGCTCCTTGTTTTGACCCATTTCAATTCAGTCAAGGTCTTTGTAAATTAAAGTAAAGTTTATTATATTATACTTTCAATAGGTGATACGGGTACTCAACTATAACTATCTTTGAGAGTTTTGCTCACCTACGGGACGTCCCGCACGGCAGTAATGCGGGACAAGTTCTGGGCCGTCCGATTCACTTCGATCGGACGGCTGGAATTCAGTCAGACCAAAAATCCCGGCTGTTACTGTGGCGCGCACAGTAACAGCGAATATTTGGTCTGGCTGAATCCCATCCGTTCGATCGATTGATCGAACGGCAGATACCAATTTTCGCTGTTACTGTAGCGCGCACAATAACAGCGAAAATTGGTCTGAACCGTTCGATTAATTGATCGAACGGCCGATACCAATTTGCGCTGTTACTGTAGCGCGCACAGTAACAACAAAAATTGTTTTGAATGAATGGCATCCGTCCGATCAATTGATCGAACGGTTCAGACCAATTTTCGCTGTTACTGTGCGCGCTACAGTAACAGCGAAAATTGGTATCTACCGTTCGATCAATCGATCGAACGGATGGGATTAGCCAGACCAAATATTCGCTGTTACTGTGCGCGCCACAGTAACAGCCGGGATTTTTGGTCTAACTGAATTCCATCCGCCCGATCGAAGTTAATCGGACGGCCCAGAACTTGTCCCGCATTACTGCCGTGCGGGATGTCCCGTAGGTGAGCAAAACTCCTATCTTTGATATATATCAACTCATTAAAGTTTGTGTTGTATGGTATTTTGTCTCTTGTGTGTGTTCTTGTGTTTGGGGATCCACCTCTCTAGTCACTATAAGAAAAAATATTTTTTACCGACGGAATATATCCATCGGTAATATTATATTTTCGTCGGAAAAATAAACGGTGACGGATTAAAATTTTCGTCAATATTAAACATTAATACCGACGATCTTTTTAGTCCGTCGATAATATATGAATATTTTAAAAAATATATAATATCTTATTACCGACTGTTATACTTATTTTCGTCGGCAAAAATAAGTGTATTACCGACGGATAATTAATACCCGTCGATAATATATTAATATTCAAAAAAATATAATCTATATAACAAGGGACGACGGTTTTGTGCTGACTAGATAAAAAGAAACCAAATGCTGACTAGATAAAACTCTCTTGCGATCACAGGGGGTGATCAGCTCTTGGGTATTTAATTGATTTGGTTTAAATAGACATATATTAAGAGGGGGACCATAAGGTTTAAATGGAAACAATGAATGAGAAATCTCGATGAGAGGTGATGGGTTTGCATGGAAATTATTGTTGGGATAGCTGTGCATGGGTTGTTAGAGAGAGATATGGAAAGATATTAGAGAGAGAAAATAAAAGCGATTTATTTTAGAGAGAGGGAATTGGCCGGGTGTGTGCATGGCGGAGGTTGGAGTATGGAGAGAGAGAATGAAAGGTATAGAAAGAGAATGCATGTATGATTCTCGGGTTTGTGTGAGGCTGCGGTTGTATGGGGCACTGGATATGGGCTGATCTTGGACGGTTGCGATGGGATGTGAGAGAGGGCTGCATGGATCGGACGACTAGATAGAGGATTTGTTAAAGAGAGGGACGTGCATGAATGGGGGTGATCAGCTCTTGGGAATTTAATTGATTTGGTTTAAATAGACAGATACTAAGAGGGGACCACAAGGTTTAAATGGAAACAATGAATGAAAAATCTTGATGAGAGGTGATGGGTTTGCATAGAAATAATTATTGGGATGGTTGTGCATGGGTTGTTAGATAGAGATATGAAAATATATTAGAGAGAGAATTAAAGATAAAGCTGTGCATGATTATAAGATTCTAGATAAAGAATCAGGAGGAGCTGCGATCCTTTTGGGGGTCTATGTGCATGCATGAGTTATGTGAACGGCTGTGATGGTTCAGGTTTTAGAGAGAGAATAGATCGTGTATGAGTTGGGGTTGTGGGTGTTATAGCTCGTGTGTCCTTATCGTGGATTTTTCTGTATTAACATTAATAAAGATGACTTTGGTTATTGCTTTAATTAGAATACTACTCTGGTGTATGATAATACTCATATAATAAAAGGACCCTAGGGAACACAGTAGGCCACTGAGGCGCATGGAGAATCCATGCTTGGGAGACCCAGTGGACCAGTTCTGTGTAGACCTAGAACTAGTTCACAGCTTAGGTGATGCTGGTCGCTTCACTGAGAACAAGCTGTTGGCAGGTAGAGGATGTGGTGAAGTCTCCACCACGGGAACGTGGTATTCCCATTCACCTAACCAAGCACGATGATCGTGTTGAACAGGAACCAAGACGGTGCACAGTTCAGTGATTCAGACACTGGTGCATAAACCGTCTTACAACTATAGATAATTTGTCCTTAACCCTGAGGGACCATGTACACTGGGCCAACCAGTTGTGTGGTGCTTTGATGTGCCAATGTGTGTGGACCTTTCATAATCCAATACCACGGTACGTTGGGTTACCCGGCTGGCGCTTGAGTGACATGTAATCCCTACAGGTTATCCAACGTCCAGTGTCGGATGGGTGCATTTTGATGAGTCAATCTGTCCACACATTTAACCCAGGCCTGGTGGTTGTCAGCATGACTGACGATGTTCCGGATGCTAGGCATAGCACCGGAAGGTGTGTGGTGTTATAGATGACAAGTCATTAATTCCTAGTCAAATGATCGATCGGGATCTAACGGTGCTCCCTACCGCCCGAGTCGTATCATGGCACCAGTAATAGGAGGAACTAAGGATTATCGGAGTATAGTAGAGAACAGGATTACGAGGGAGTAAGATAAGTTTAGGATCACTAGAGTTCAACTCGCGTCGTACTCTGGGTGGCTACGCGGGTTAATCGGATTAGGGCTGATTAACGGACCTTTCGGTGTGTCACCGGAACAGTTAATCAGGGATCCGGTTGGAGCTAGAGATCCCGAACCTTGAAGGTTCCACCCTGTCGTTGGTATAGGAATTGTTCCCCGACCTAGTTGGATACGTTGGATGCAAAGTAGCGCGATGGAGTGCAAGCCCGGAGCCTAAGAACCTAATTCATATATGTTACGGGCCGTAGGGGTATTTTGGTAAATACTAAAATATGGCTCAGAACACATTGAATATGGATCTTAGATTCAGTGGAATAATTCCAGGAGCTCACAAGCACTGACGGAATTCGATTCCGAGTAGCGCACCTCACTCAGTCTCTCTTTTAGTTTTCCGTTTTTCGTGAAGGGCGTTTTCGTCCGGGCTTCACGATAGACACCCGGAATCCCTAAAAACCGCCCCCCCTTATCCCTATCCATCTAGGGGCTGGTCCAAGCTTCCTTGAGGCTTTGGGAGACCGGCCCTATAAAGGAAATAGGGAGAGGGAGGGCCGGCCATAAGCTCCCTCTCTTTTAGAAAATCCGAACCCCCCCTTTAGCTCCTCCTTTGTGGTTTCGGCCAAGGAAAAGAGAGGAAGAAGAAGGGAGAAGGAAGAGGAAGGAAGGAGAAGGAAGAAAGGAGAAAGAGGAGAAGAAAATCTAATGGCTCGTCATCGTCTTCGCAATGGATTCCTCCGTCGGCTCGTAATCCCTGCACTCAGAGACGGGATTTCGAGGATTCTTCAATTCGCAAAGGACAAGGTGCTATCCGACAGTTTCCCTTGCGATTCAAGTGTGGTTCTTCATCGTTCCGTCATCTGCGGATCATAGATCCAAAAGGTATGATGATTCTAAACACCTAACTAGATGCATGCATGTCTTCCGTAGATCGTAGTATGCCTCTAGGGTGTCCGCACATATGCTAAGATCATAGATTTGCATGTAGATTATTTTGTAGAATGAATTGCAATGAAACATACACCGTATGATCTTCGGATCTTTCTTTTGCTTTCGCTGCGACTCTGATTAGCGGATCCAATTCCAATAATTGGTATCAGAGCACGCTTTGGTGTATGTTTCATGCATGAATTCGTGAAAACATCATGTGAATATATGATGGCATATGTTTTCGTTGGGGTTCGGCGTAGATCATGCATATGGATTGTGCTATATATCGTCTTTTTGCAGGTGCCGCACTGAATAGTAATCTGTGATTGCATGCATCTGGGGGTCGGACCCTGGATTTAAATTTTGCATTGATTTTAAGGCTCTAGATGGGCGAGGGTGGGGGTTGACCATCCTCGGTTCCCTGGCCATGTTTTTAGGATTGTCTTCTTTTCTTTCTAGTGAAATTGTATACGAACGAGCACTTTCTTGGAGCGTGTTAGTTTTTCGGTCACAGGACGAAGGAGATGATGCTTCATCCACGTTCGGGCAAACGGTACCATGCCGTGCAAAGACCCGGTGAAAGTGTGCACGTTGGCGATGATGGGGATCGTCGTCAGAGATCGTGCAGAATGGAAGAGCAGGATATCTTGGCTGTGCTATTCAGGTTCAGGGGTCGGACGTACCCTGGACTTGATTCAGTTTGGATGTTTTTCTGTTGATTCTCTTTACTTATTGTTTAGAGAACCCCGATGATAATTTTATTATCTTGCTTGTGAGTTTGTCTCTAGATCAGGCTTAGGGTTAGTACTAAGCTTATGGATTCATCGGTGTCTCTAAATGGTTCTAACACGTGCGAATCCGATGGCTAGCTAAAAGGAAAGGCGGTAACCGCCCTCGTGGTAGTTCAGGTAGCCAAGTATTGTGCACCGAGATAGACGCAGTGTTAGATTTGTTTAGAGATAATTAACTAATGTCTCCATAAGAAGTATGATAACCCTAGTGGGATGCCCTTTCCCCACGTGGTCCTAGCGACTAAGTTAGGTTAGGATTTCACTGTGTGATACCCGTTTCTAGATGATGTTTGATGGTAGTATGAACTCATCACGATTTGGTTATGCCACCATTAGGTTGAGGTCCGGTGGAGGTTGTCGGATGTCCCTATTTGGCCAGCATCAAAACCAGTAATAAGATGAGTTCTACTATGACATCAGGCATCAAATCGTGAATGAGGCGTCATCGTAGTGGGAGTCCTTTCCACGTTGACCTTAGGCTAGGCTCCAGATCTTAGGATTATGGATAAACTAGTGAAGTATCGGGATCCTTGGAATCTATGTAATATGATCCTTTCAAGAAAGGCGAAAGCTGAGTATTCAAGGTAGGGACTATAATATTTTCCGAGGATACTAATGCTTTGCGGGAGGGTTTGTAATCCTAGTGGGAGCACGGTAGACCAGGGTCTAAGTCTAGGAGGTCGTGACCTTTCTAGATATGCATAAAACCTCATAAAGAAGGGATGTGTAAGGGGTTCCCTCCAAAGGAGAGTCCCTGGCCTCCATAATCAACCGGCTAAGGGTCTGGGTAGGAGGTACGCAGTTCGATATTCCCACCGGGTGAGAGCTGTGTTTCCTTCCATGCTGGTTCGCCTAGTGGTTTCCTTCGGGACATGGAGGATGCCGGTGGCAGTGGGTGACGGTTTTTTTCTGCACCACGGAACCCCCCTGCCGACACCACCAAGATTTGTGGAAAGCATCTGAAAGCTTGTGTGAAGCCGTTGTTGCTGCTCACGCAGGTCACATAAAGCTGGCCAAAAGGAGATTGGGAGGTCTTTCAGTTTACCATGGGTTATTCTGATGAAGACTGGACCGTAAAAGCCCCGTTGGTAGAAGCGGTCGCATGCTCTCACCGAGATGCTGTCTCCAATTCAAGGCCGATAGTCTCAGTGCTCGAGCCCAGGGAATTTAGATTCCTGGATGTCTCCACTTGAGGTAGTGAAGACATAGCGGCTGGAGTATACATTATATATCTATTTCTAAATTCCATGAAATAGATTGTAGTAAACCCTAATTTTGCTTTGAACCATTGTTTACAGAAATCATGACCAAGCTCGACCCCCTTGCCTCCATACTTAATGATAACAAACTTACGGGACCAAACTACGAGGACTGGAAGCGTAACTTGATGCTCATTCTAAGGGTTGGCAAACACATAATTGCCCTAAGTTGTCACGCCCCAAATTCTGGACTAAGACAAAAGGGTCCAAAACTCGAGGGTGATATTTTGAGATAGAGAAAAATATAATTACAGAGATAACACAATACGGAAGCAATATCTAATACCTTAAATACCAATTCCACTGATAATATTCTTACAACGTCTACAGTCCAAATACAATAACGAGAAATGGTAAAAACTAGGCAAGTCCAGTTGTCACTCCTACCCTCAGAAATCCGGTGAAGAACTGCTACTCCAACTGAAACTGCCACGGAGCTCCTAACGCTCAGCCCGCGAGAAAGAACCTGGGGGAGAGAAAAAAACAATAAAATAACTCCCCCTGAGTATAAAACTCAGTGGTCCTAAAGAACAAGTCGGAGAACGCGAGAAAGATATAAACTATAAATATACTTCTATGGTAAAATAAAGCTGTAGACATAATTAAGTAACCAACAGAAGAAACTACTACTACCACAAAAATACACTAAGTGATCTATTCTACTGTGTCCAGTAATCCCATATCATACAATCAATGTCCTAACCGACAATTCCCTCATGAGGCGTCCCATTCCACTTCATGAGAGAACCCATGTTCTAGGTCGTGCATGGTGGTGCTAAACCCTACGCTAAGGAGAAAAAGGAAAGGAAAAGGACGAGGGAAGAACAAGTGTGAACCCCAAGTTTGAGCTAGGCTCCCGACTTGGTGGCGTTACTATTGGGTTCCTTTTTCGCAACAGGGGAACCACTCCGTTCCTTATGCTCGGGATACAGCCTCGAGACATACTACCCTAGTGGCCAAAAAGGGGGCTTGGTCTTTCACCACGGGGCACTCACACCCAACTTACTTTCTATGGGGTCTAAACCCCAGGATTAGGCTACTCCACCTCAGTTTCCCTGCAGGAAACAACTCGTGACCTAACCCCGTGATCCTCCCTACTCATTTCGGTTTATGCACAGCTAGGGATTCACTTACCTACGATGTGCACGCGGATCTATACCGAGCCAGTCGGGCAACTAGGTTGCCACGACGCCAAGACATTTCAGAAGTTGATACGAACCCCATAAAATCATAAAAATCAACTGCTCTCCTAATCGACCAGTCTCTAAACAATTTACATTTTAAATAAATAGAACAAAAGGATAAAATCTACCAATCTTGACAAATCAAAAGGTATATGTCCATGATCTACAACTAAGCATGCAGAGTATCCAGAGAATAATTTATTTTTAATTAAAATATCTACATGCAGTACGACTAACCTGTTGGAGTGTGAATACGAACCAAGAGTTGCTCCGCTACAAACTCAATCACGGTCTGGAGTACATACAAAAGAACTATAAGAAGTATTTCAATTGGATCGTTGGGTTTAGTGAGTATCGGTGCTCGAGTTTAGTGAGTATCGGTGCTCGAGCCTCTAGGGATCTAATGGTCGCAGGTCAAACGAAGGATCACTAAGACCGGTATAAGGTCAAGCTAACTCCCCAGAAAATCAAGAAGTATCTACACACTAAAATCATGGTATCTGGTAGGGATCGAAAACACGAATCTAATAGGTCCAATTTCATTGAAATTCGATATCGGACGGAGGAGTTATGGTTGAACCAAAATCATCAGGTTCAGTGGTCTGGTCCATGTGAATCAAATCGGCTCCCTATACAATACAAAGTCGGGTTGGGTTCGAATAGTATAAACGGCTCGAATCTACCTCTAATGTGATTTCCAAGAGTACCCCTATGGGCCCTAACTATTCTAACATAGCTGGCAATACAGCCAACTTAATTTATAATAAAGAACTTATAATTATGAAAGAACCTTGATGAAATATATAAATATAGATATTATCCCCATCTTCTCCAACAAAACAAAACCAGAGGAAGGGAGAGGTACCCGACCCTAACCCATCATGGAATGGAGTACAAGATTCGAAATCCGGCCATGGTGGTCGGAAGGTATCCTCGCATTACCGCCGAGCGGTGGCTCCGGATGGGGGTGACGGTTCGGTATTGTAAGAGGCCGAACCCCGGCCAACCAAGGAGGGCCGCTCATAGGGGAACTTGGCTGGGTTTCCGGGTGCGTCGGCATCGGTTAAGGGTCATCGGGATTCGGAGGAGCGGTGAGGAGTTGCTACGGCCAGGCATGGCCGCGGGCAAGAAAGGAGGAGGTTGGGTCTGGTGTTTAGTGTGAGGGGTTTGTGGAGGTGTTTTCCTGAGGTGAAGCCGGGGTTGGATCACGGCCGGGTTGGTCGGTGGGGGTGCACAAAAGAGAGGAAGAGGAGGGGGAGAGGGGCACTCACTGGAGTGGGGAGATCAGGGGCTGCCACCACCAATGGCCGCCACGCGTGCAAGGGGATGATTCTGCCCTTCTTCTTCGTTTTCTCCTTCTTCTCTCTCTCTCTCTCTTTCTCTCTCTCTCTCTCTCTCTCTCTCTCTCTCTCTCTCTCTCTCTCTCTCTCTCTCTTCGAGAACTAAAAGGGAAAAAGGGCTGCCGCTGTTCAGCAATTTAGAAGAGGAGAGGGGGTCCATGGGGATCTTAAAGGGAGAAACCCTAATTAGTTGGGTCGGGTTCGTGGTCGGTTCTGTAACCCGGATCGGATCCGATTATCCATTGGTATTGAAAACTTCGAAAAAACATAACTCCCAAACCTTTGGTCCAAAAATCATCTAAAAATAGGCGTTGGAATCGGGACGACAACACGCATGCAATCATCAATTAATTTAGGATAATCTATAGCCTGATTCTCTGCAGAAATTCGTCCATGCTCGTTGACGCTTCACGATTCAACCGCACCCAAGTTCCTATATTCGGCTCGCATCGACGTATGTGGACTAACGTCGCTTAGAATATATCATTCAAAATTTTAGAATATATCAGGGTATTACAACCTACCCCTCTTAAAAGAATTTCGTCCCGAAATTACACCACTAGCTATTCACACCGGTTGCACATGCAAGGGTAATTCATGCAAAAGTTTTCCAGTCCAAAACCAGATCAAATCAGTTCAAGACACCAACCTACAAGAAAATCAACTACCATTACTCAGACAAGACAAAAAGGGTCACGCGAGCTCGAACATGCATGCGGTCCACATAAAATAAATTGCAAATAAATTACCAGAGGTGCTACAACATAACCCCCTAAAAAGAGAACTTCGTCCTCGAAGTTCACCCAGAAAACCCTTCAAAAAGATTGGGATACAGAGTCTTCATCTCTGACTCGAGCTCCCAAGTAGCCTCCTCGGGAGTGTGGTGTTGCCACAACACCTTGACCATACGGATGATCTTGGTGTGTAATACCCGATCTTCAGCTGCCAAAATCTGCATCGGACGCTCCTCGAAAGTCACGTCCTCACTGAGACTCAAGCCCTGCCAGTCAAGAACGTGTGATGAGTCCGGCTCATACTTTCGGAGCATCGACACATGGAAGACCTGGTGGACACTGGAGAGCTGAGGTGGCAACGCTAAACGATATGCGACATCCCCAACTCTGTCAAGTATCTCAAAGGGACCGATGAACCGGGGGGCTAGTTTCCCCTTCCGCCCGATCCTAACGAGACCTCGTCGTGGGGCAACCTTTAAGAACACCCGGTCACCAACCTCAAACTCCAATGCTCACCGCCGAGTATCTACGTAGCTCTTTTGCCGACTCTGAGCTGCCTGCAGACGCTCTCTGATCACCTGGATCTTCTCCGACGTCTCCTGGACCATCTCTGGTCCCAATAAGCTCCTCTCTCCAACCTCAGCCCAGCAAACCGGAGAACGACACGGCCTCCCATAGAGAGCCTCAAAGGGAGCCATGCCGATGCTAGCTTGGAAGCTATTGTTGTAGGCGAACTCCACCAAGGGAAGGTGGCGCTCCCAACCATCTCCAAAATCCATCACACAGGCTCGAAGCATGTCCTCTAGTGTCTGGATTGTATGCTCTGACTGACCATCCATCTGAGGGTGGTAGGCTGTACTGAAGTGGAGCTTCGTCCCCATAGCCTCCTGTAGGCTTCCCCAGAAATGTGAGACAAACCGAGGGTCTCTATCTAAACAATAGTGATGGGGACTCCATGGAGCTTCACAATCTCCCTCACATATAGCTCATTGTAATCCTTCTGCGTCATCGTCTTGCGAACCGGGAAGAAGTGCGCTGACTTCGTCAACCGATCAACTATTACCCAGATCGAGTCATGGCCCTTCCGAGTAGTAGGTAAACCAGAGACGAAATCAATCATGATGTGCTCCCACTTCCACTCCGCTACTGGTAGAGGCTGCAAGAGTCCGGCTGGCCTCTGATGCTCCGCCTTGACCTGTTGACAGGTCAAACAACGAGAAACAAACCTTGCTACATCCCTCTTCATGCCACTCCACCAAAACTGCTTCTTCAGGTCTCGATACATCTTGGTGGCTCCAGGATGTACCATAAACCGAGAACGATGAGCTTCGGTCAGAACCTCCAAGATGAGCTCCCGATCTGTAGGAAGGCATAACCTCCCTTGATACCTCAAGCCAGTATCTGCACCTATAGACCAACCGTCCATTACATTTCCCTGCCTCAGACCAGCTCGAATATCCTCCAATTTTGCATCATCCCTCTGTGAGTTGATCACCCTTTGGAACAAAGAAGGCTGAGCTCGGATACTACACAGGATGGTGTGAGAAGGCTCCTTATGAACATGCAAGTCAAAACCCTCAACCATCATAAGAAACTCCTGTCGATCTGCCATCAAACAAGCCAATCTACTACGGGACTTCCGGCTGAGTGCATCTGCAACCACATTGGCCTTCTCGGGATGGTAGAAGAAATCATAGTTGTAGTCTGTCAGGACCTCAACCCATCTCCTCTGCCTCTGGTTCAGGTCCTTCTGAGAGTGGATGTACTTCAGGCTCTTATGATCACAGTACATCTCGAAGTCCTCGCCGTAGAGGTAGTGCCTCCAGATCTTCAATGCGAACACAACTACTGCAAGCTCCAGGTCGTGTGTGGGATAATTCTTCTCGTGAGGCTTCAACTGCTGGGAGGCATAAGCCACCACTTTACCATCTTGCATTAATACTGCACCAAGACCTGCCAAAGAGGCATCTGTGTACACAACATAGCTCCGACCGGTAACAGGAACGGTGAGCACTGGTGCAGTCATGAGGCGTTTCTTCAACTCCTGGAAAGATGCCTCACACTCGTCCATCCACTCGAACTGAACTCCCTTCTTCGTTAGCAGGGTTAGGGGACCTGCTAGACGAGAGAAGCCCTCAACAAACCTCCGATAGTATCCTGCCAGACCCAGGAAACTTCGGATCTCAAAGACATTCTTAGGCTGCTCCCAATCCAAGACTGCCTCGATCTTTGCAGGATCCACTGATATCCCATCCTTCGAAACAACATGCCCAAGGAATTTCACCTCCTGCATCCAAAACTCGCATTTACTGAGCTTTGAATACAGCTGGTGATCCCTTAGGATCTGTAGTGCCTTCCGTAAATGCTCATTGTGCTCATCCCCTGACTTGGAGTAAATAAGGACGTCGTCAACAAAATACAACCACAAACTGGTCAAGGTGCTCTTGGAAGACTCGATTCATCAAGTCCATAAAAGCTGCGGGGGCATTCGTCAGACCGAACGGCATCACCAAGAACTCATAGTGACCGTAGCGGGTCCGAAATGCCGTCTTCTGGATGTCTTCTTCCCTCACTCTTAGCTGATGGTAGCTTGTCCTCAAGTCAATCTTCGAGAACCAACAAGCTCCCTGTAGCTGGTCGAATAGATCATCTATTCGAGGAAGAGGATACCGGTTCTTCACAGTCACATCATTCAACTTCCGGTAGTCAATGCAGAGCCTCTTTGACCCATCCTTCTTTTGAGCAAACAACACTGGGGCACCCCAGGGAGAAACACTAGGGCGAATGAATCCCAATATCGTAAGTTCCTCTAGCTGAGTCTTCAACTCCCTCAGCTCAGCTGGAGCCATCTGTGGGTGCAAATTTTGGCAAGAAGTCTGCAAACAGCGGGACCCACCGGCCCTGCCTGGTGGGCCCCCGGAGACTATAGCGGGACCCACCGGCCCTGCCTGGTGGGCCCCCGAAGACTACAGCGGGACCCACCGGCCCTGCCTGGTGGGCCCCCGAAGACTACAGCGGGACCCACCGGCCCTGCCTGGTGGGCCCAATAACCTGTGTGTGGGTGCAAATTTTGGCAAGAAGTCTGCAAACAGCGGGACCCACCGGCCCTGCCTGTTGGGCCCCAGGAGACCACAGCGGGACCCACCGGCCCTGCCTGGTGGGCCCCTGGAGACTACAGCGGGACCCACCGGCCCTGCCTGGTGGGCCCCCGGAGACTATAGCGGGACCCACCAGCCCTGCCTGGTGGGCCCCCGAAGACTACAGTGGGACCCACCGGCCCTGCCTGGTGGGCCCCCGAAGACTACAGCGGGACCCACCGGCCCTGTCTGGTGGGCCCAATAACCTGTGGAATCCCCCAGGAGACGGTAGCAGGACCCATCAGTTTTACTTGGAGAATCTCCAGATCCTACAGCAGAAAATCGCCATTTACCACCAGAGAATCCTATAAATAGCAGAGCCTTTAGAAGGAGAAGGGATCGAAAAACTCAGATTCGAAATCCGAAATTCTAGAACCAAAACCAGAGCTCTGATAATAGATCAGTGCCATCAGTTGATATCTATTTCAGAAACCAGAACCCAGAAATTTCTAACTCTTTGATCTTCTTCTTCTTGTCCTTGAAGAGGTCAAAGAGATTTCAGTGACACTCGGCCTGTCGAGGTCACTTCAAGTAAAGTATTAGTGAATTCGGGTTGCTCCCTATAGCACGGAGACGTAGGCTTCGGCTGAACTCCGAGATCACTTCTCGTGTCAACTCTCTCTCTGATTGCATCTCTCTGTTTACATATCAAAAACTTCAACTTCGATCAACAGATCGACCAACGATCTTCAACGTCAACTTCAACTTCAATTGACTGGTGAGGCGAGGTCTTCGGGTCGGCACGAAGATTTTCCCCCACAGTTTGGCGCCGTCTGTGGGATTCGAGCAAAAAGTCCAGCTCTCCGCTACTACTCGATCGGTTGAGCATACAACCAATCTTGATAGCCAAACTTCCTCGCCTCCTCGGTTGATCAGACAACTGATCAAACGTCGGCACTCTCGTTGCACCCTTCGCTCTCTGAATGGCGAGGACAAAACACCAGGGTCAACCAGAAGGAAGTAACACTCAACAACAAGCTCGTCCTGAGACTCGTTCAATGAGTCAAAGGCTCAACTTCGGACAGCCCCTTGCTGTTCCTGAGATGGGGGTTCGCTCAGGGAGTGGAAGATCTGTCGATCGACCTATTGCCCATCCTGCACGACAATCGGTGGGGCAAACTGCCCCCACTCCTGCTGAAGACCCTCCATCGACCTATCAGATCTCTGCGGTCGACTTCCAGCTACTCCAATTGGCGAAGCAAAACGCCACCCTCACCGCCGAGAGGGATGCTCTTAAGAAGGCAGCTTCTGAGGCTGGGATTGCTCTTCCTAACCCCTCTACAAATGAGAGGGTCGATCTTCCTCGACATTCAATTCACTCCGAACAACGAAGGTCAATGGGCACTGCTGCCCTCGAGAGGATCCGACGCGACCCAACTCCCTCTGCTGCTCCCTGGAAGCAGAGTGTGTGGGATCGCCTTGACGATGAGTCTTCCCAATCGTCTTCTGGCCGCAACTGCGACAAGAGGGCACCTTCAAAGCTCAATATACCAAGAAAGCACCAAATGAAAGGCGCTCCTTCAAAGAGTAGAGTCTCTCCTTCCATTCCACTTCAACGTGGGCTTGGATCGGACCTCCGACATAGACTTCAACCGGCCAATACTTCAGTGCCTGGGCAAGACCTTGCGATCTTGCCTCTTGACCCATCTCTAGGTCGAGGACACGGTCGTAGAGATGGGTATTCCTCCGCCGGACCGCTTCATCGAAGTCTCTTTGAGACAACATTTCCAAGGGGATGGAGAACTCCAATCCTCCCCAAATTCAACTGCATCAGAGGAGATCCAGCTCTTTATATACTTGCCTTCAAGCAAGCTCTAACTCCACACGAAGAAGAAAACAACGTGCTCTGCCGCACCTTCGTAGGAAGTCTCGATGAGCCGTCGCTCGACTGGTATCATAATCTCCGAGCTGGGTCCATCACCCAGTTCGATGTTTTGGCTAAACTCTTTGTGCAGCATTATCAGCTCAATCTGAAACCCGAGATGAAGCTCGACTCTCTATCGGCTATGGATGGGTGCTGACGAGACTCTCCGAAGTTTCACTAGGAGGTTTCGCAACGAGCATGCTGCCCTCTCTGGAAGACATCTGGATGATGAAGCTATCATGTTGGCTTTCCAGAACGCTCTCCGCTTCGATCTACACATTTACAACGACTTCATCCGCAATCCCCCTCCTTCTCTAGGTGCTATGTTCGATCGAATCCAGAGAGAGATCGAGGTCGAAGACGATCAAGTCGCTCGAAAAGGGCGAGAAACAAAACGAAGGCCTGCGGAGAGAGAAGCTCCCAAGTATGCTGCCAAGGCTCACAACGCTGAGGCAGCAGCCCCTCCAACCAACAAACGATCAAAGAATGACGGGCGTCGATCTCCAACAAAGACGACTTTCACCGAGTGGAATATACCGGTCGAACAAATACTCGACCGCATTCAACACGAGGAATTCCTTCGAAGGCCCAATCCTCTTCAGCCAAACTCCAAATTCACAGCAGACAAAACAGTCTACTGCGAATTCCATCGAAGTCACGGCCACCCTACCGACCGATGCTATCGGTTGAAGTTCCATCTTGAAGACTTGCTGCGAGAGGGCCACCTTCAAGAATTCGTCAGCAACGGGCACGATCAACGTCGAACCTCTGCAAAGGGGAAAGAAGTGTGTTGGATACATCAAATCTCTTCCAACCCATCATCTCTCACCGTGAATGCCAATATCTTTGGCATTCATGGATCATTGTACAACCAAGCAGTGACCGGGAAAGAGGTCGATCGGCAAATTTGGCGCATCTTCCATGTTCGATCTACTGCAACTATAGAAGATACCTGGATCGAGAAGCCCATCGAAGGTCTTGCTTGGCCGTCTATCGTCTTCAACGACACTGATCTTCAAGGAGTTCATACTCCACATCGAGACCCCCTGGTTTTGAAACTCATCATTGACGGAAGCACCGTCAATCGGATCCTCGTCGACACCGGGAGTTCTATCGATATTATGTTCTCAGACTGCTTCAAACGTCTGGGACATAAATATCAAAGTCTCGACGTCGTCCCGACCGTGATCACTGGCTTCAACGGCGAACAAAGCATCACGGTGGGCGAATCGAGATTCACTCTGGACCTCAGCCGAGAGACTCGAGTCTCGGTGAGGTTTGCCATTGTCGAAGGGGTCTCCAGTTACAACACCATCCTCGGGCGACCATTCCTCCATCAGATCAATGCCATCTCCTCCTCTTATCATCAACTACTCAAGTTTGCAACTGGAGAAGGCATCGTCTGCATTCGAGGTGATCAGCAATCTGGAAGGTCTTGTGAGGCTGCTGCGGCTAAGACAGATCGAAAGATCAACATTGCTCCTCCAAAGAGGCCGCGAGATGAAGCTGGTCCCTCTTCCAAATAGCAATCAAAGGAGATTCCGCTGACCGAACCTCCACCAATCGAATGGGAAGCATCACCTTCAATAGAAGAAATCATCCCAATCAACATAGGCAGCGGAGATCTCTCTCGACAAACTTTCATTGGTACCAGTCTTAGCGACGCAGAAGCGCAAGACATGGTCTCCTTCCTCCAGTCCAATATCGACGTCTTCGCTTGGTGTTTCGAAGACATGCCTGGCATCAATCCAGATGACGCTTGTCACCGACTTGCGATCAAAGAAGAGGTGAAGCCTGTCAAGCAAAAGCCACGCACCATCCGACCAGAGCTACAAGTTGCTGTTCAAGAAGAAATCACCAAGCTACTTGCAGCAGGCTTCATCCGTGAAGTAGAGTATCCTACTTGGATCTCTAATATTGTTGCTATTCCGAAGAAGAATGGAAAAGTCAGAGTCTGCATCGACTTCACCAACCTCAACAAGGCTTGCCCCAAAGACCCATTTCCCATGCCAAGGATCGATAGACTCGTCGATGCCACTGCTGGCCACGAGCTATTGTCTTTCATGGATGGGTATTCTGGATACAATCAAATTCCACTTCATCCAGACGATCAAGAGAAGACTTGCTTCGTGACTAGCCGAGGTCTCTACTGCTACAATGTAATGTCGTTCGGCCTCAAAAATACTGGATCTACCTATCAAAGGCTAGTCACCAAGATATTCGAAAATCAGATCGGTCGCAACGTCGAAGTATATGTCGATGATCTCCTTACCAAGAGTTTCGCTCGGAGCAAGCATCTTTCCGATCTGGCAGAAACCTTTCAAGTTCTTCGAAAATATCGTATGAAGCTCAATCCAGCTAAGTGCGCTTTCGGAGTTCAATCGGGCAAATTCCTGGGTCACCTTGTGACCAGGAGGGGTATCGAAGCTAATCCCGACCAAATCCGAGCAGTTCTGGATATGCCTTCACCTACAAACCGAAAAGAAGTTCAACGCCTCACTGGAAGGTTAGCAGCACTCAATTGATTCATCTCAAAATCTTCCGATAAGTGCAAACCCCTCTTCGATAAACTGCGAAAGGCGGATACATCCGGCTGGAGTCCAATTTGTGAAGAAGCATTTCAAAGCATCAAGAAATATCTGGTGCAAGCTCCTATCCTGACGGCTCCACTTCCAAAGGAAGATTTGTGGCTTTATCTCGCCGTAACCGATCAAGCAATCAGTGCGGTATTAGTCAGTAGAAGAAAAGGCGTCGAACATCCAGTCTATTACATCAGCCACACTCTTCTTCCGGCTGAAACTCGCTACTCAAGAACAGAGAAAGTCATCCTAGCCTTGCTCACTGCATCACGACGTCTTCAACCTTATTTCGTCTCCCACCAGATCACTGTCATCTCTGAATACCCACTCAAAGATATTATTGACAAAGCTGGTAGGGCTGGTCGAATGACCAAATGGGTGATCGAAATGAGTGCTCTGGGGATTCAATTCGAATCTCGCACTTCTATCAAAGGTCAAGCAGTTGCTGACTTCCTAGCTGACTTCCCAGTTGAAGACCCCATCACTTGGGAAGAAGATATCGACATGCGCTTAGAAGATGAGGACAATACTCCGATCAACCTTGCAACAAAAATTGATCCAAGTCTCGAAACTATTGCTGCAACTCCTTCATGGAAGCTTTATACTGATGGAGCTTCAAGTTCGATCGGTTCGGAAACTGGGATAGTCTTAGTATCCCCCAAATTTGATCATCTACAGAAGGTCACTCTCCTAGGGTTCAACGCCACCAATAACGAAGCCGAATACGAAGCACTCATTTCCGGACTCGAAATGGCGGCATCCCTGGGGGTAGACCGAATCATCGTATACAGTGACTCCCAGTTGATCATAAGACAAATCAATAGAGAGTATACTGCTCGTGAAGAAAGAATGCAACTCTATTTAGCCTTAGTACAACGTCTTCAACAACGTTTTACAAATACTGAATTCATTCAAATTCCAAGGGCAGAGAACCGAGAAGCAGATGCCTTAGCCAATGCTGCCTCAGTTCTTGGAGACTCACTCGGGGGAAGGCAAATACAGATCGATTATCAAGAAGTGCCCAAGACCATCCCCGATCAACAGATCCTTGCTACTACAAAAGGATCTGGGGGTGGAGATCAACTGACATCGGTCCTCACTACTACGAGTGAGCTTGAAGACTGGAGACGATCAATTTTCGACTTCTTCGAGCATGGCAAAATGCCAGAAGATCCAAATCGAGCCCGAAGGCTTCAAAGGAAGCTCCCATGCTACATTCTGCAAGGACAAGATTTATATTTCAAATCCCACAATGGGATATTGCTCAAGTGCCTTGGTCCCGAGCAAGCACAGGCAATCCTGATTGATATCCACTCTGGAGCTTGTGGGAATCATTCAGGAGGGAGGTCTCTTGAAGCCAAGACAAAACTACAAGGTTATTACTGGCCTACAATGGCAAAAGATGCTCGACAAGTTGTTCAAAGATGCGAGCCATGCCAACGACACGCTCGAGCTATCCATCTCCCTGCAGATGAGCTTCACCAACTATCAAGCCCCTGGCCTTTCCATCAATGGGGGTTAGATTTTTTGGGTCCTTTCCCTCCAACTCCGAGCAAGAAGAAGTATTTACTGCTGGCCACTGATTACTTTACCAAATGGGTTGAAGCTGTGCCCCTCTTCCGAGAGACTGACGACGAAGTGATCAAATTCATTCGGCACAACATCTTCTCAAGGTTCGGTACACCTCAAGTTCTTGTTGCTGACAATGGAGCTCAATTTGATTCCGACAAATTCTGAGAGTTCTGTCTGAACAACGGTATCAAGCTATTCTATTCAACTCCAAGATATCCTCAATGCAATGGTCAAGCTGAAGCCTCCAATAGAGCTATTCTTGGTATACTCAAGAAGAAACTCAACGACAAGAAAGGATTGTGGGAACAGGTCCTACCTGAAGTTCTTTGGGGGTATCGCACAACTCCGAGAAGATCAACAGGGTTCTCACCCTTTCGTCTAACATATGGATCGGAAGCAGTACTCCCAACAGAAAATATATCAAGTACTCTTAAGACCAGGGCAGTTGAAGAAGGAATCAACGAAGAGCTTCGGATCAATGATCTAGACTTCTCTGAAGAACTACGAGACCAAGCCTCCCTTCGTATGGCCAAGTATCAGCAGAAGATCAAACGAGCCTACGACGAGAAAGTCTACAAAAGACAGTTCCCAGTGGGTAGTCTAGTTCTCAGAGCAGTTTTCTACAACACCAAAGAACACAGCAGTGGGAAGCTTGCTCCCAACTGGGAAGGTCCATATATCATTGAATCAGTAGGAGGCAAAGGTTCTTACAGACTGATCTCACCAGAAGGAGATAGATTGCCTCGAGCTTGGAATGCTAGACACCTCAAGTTGTTTTTTCCATGATGTAAATTCTGTGATGAATAAAGTTCTTTTAAATGTTCAAATGTGCAAGTGTTCAGTTTTTCAATTCAAGTTCTAAAGCAGTTTCAAATTCAAGCTACCAGGTCTTTTAACAAGTTTGGGTATTAGAGTTGCGACTCAACCCCTTACTGGCAAATGTTAAACTGACCTTCAAATTTCAATATTCAATTTCAATCAATTTCAATATCGTCTAACAGGTTTGGGTGCTTGAGTTGCGACTCAACCCCTCACATTCAAGTGTTACACGAATTCAAGTTCAATTTTCAAGTTACAATAAGTTTGGGTAATTGAGTTGTGACTCGACCCCTTACATTCAAGTGTTTGTATTTACATTCCAATACCATTCAGGACACAACATTCAAGCACAACATTCAAAGGCATTCAACAAGACATTCAATCTTTAAAACATCAAAAATCTCTATTATCAAAAAATTGATCAAGTACAGGAGTGAGCTGTTACATATCGAAAGTTTACAAGATTCAAACGACAAAAAAGACGACAGAAGATCTCAAGGCTTGGCCACACTTTGCACGCGTGACTTCTCTCCTTCAGATTCGCCACGAGGCTTGCTCGCAACCGAAGCTTTCGAAGATCGGACACTGCTGACATGTGCCCTTAGTGCCTCTGCCGCTTTCTCAGCTGTCTCCTTGTAAATCTTGCATTCAGACAGCGCATGCTCCAACGCCTTCTTGGAAGTCTCCTCTTCGGCAGTAAAAGCAGCGTGTTGAGCAGCAAGTTGTTCTTTCAGCTCCTGGATCTCGTTGGCGCGACCACAAGACACGTCCTCAACCTTGACGATCCGATTCTTCAAGGATTCGAGTTCGTGACTCTGCGCCTCGCAACGGTCCTGCAGCCTTTTGATCTCCAGCTTCCCCTTGCGAAGATCCTCGATCTTGGCCTTGAGAGAGGTTTTCTTCGAAGACAGGAGTTCCCTCAGCCTATCTCTCTCCTCGCTCACAGCCTTCAGTTCGGCCGTCAAACGGGTTACCTCGGATGCGGCCTCCCGTTCTCCTGCCTTCCTGGAAAGCTTGCTTGCGATTCTCAAACAGGCTGAGTTCTGCAAATGGACAAAGAGTTAGAATTATTCTGAAGATACAATTCGAACAATAGATCAAAGCATATGCACATACCACTATTTCAAGCCGATCGAAGGCTTCTTCAAAAGTAGCTTCCGGAAGATTGCAAAGCTTCCGGATCGCGTTAGTGGGATGATTGATGTCAACATCACCCAAACTCCTTATCTTCTTCTTAGCCGGGCCAGCAGGTGTACCTACAACCCATGCAGCAATTCTAAGTGTTAGTATATTTTCAAGCTTCAAAGACAAGGAAGTCAATCAAAACAGGTTAGTACAGATACCTGAAGCCTCGACTTGAGGAGCCTTTCCCTTCCCACTGTCGGAGCTCTTACCCTTGGGGGTCGATTTCTCCTTGATGGGGGTTGGCTCTGGCAAGGGTTGGGGGGTAGCATCACCCACCCGGCTTCCTCTCTCCATATGAGCAGGAGAGGGAACATCCCGAGGAGGTGAGGCTCCCCCTTCGTCTTCTCGCCCACTCGAATTATCGAGCCCTGCCACCATGGCTGCTACCTCCTCAGCCAGAGACCGTGAAGGGGGTGGGGGTTGTTCAACCTCCACACCCCCACTCGTAGTTGCCCCTTCCAGACGGGGAACCTCGGGAGGTATTTGATCGAGGGGTGTGGGGTTGCTTCCAACCCCACCACTCCCCGATATCTTGATCTTGAAGCGCAGCGGGTTCTTCTTCAATTCCCCAAAGTGATAAGTAGGAATCACTTTGGAGCCATCGCCCGTTGCGTCCATAACTCCCTCCATCTTGCGAGCCTTACCCTCGTCTATGAGGATAGGCTGCAATTCCTCGTCAGCACCACCAGTGGGGGTGGGAGGAATTTCTTCCTCGCCACCCCTATGTCCTTGACCACCATCAGTAGGGGTGGGAGGAATCTCTTCCTCACCACCCCCATCTTCATCATCATCATCCTCTCCATCTTCCCCGTCGCTGCCTGTACCCTCGTCCTCTTTATCTCCACCTTCCTCCTCTCTCTCTGCCTCCTCTTCATTTTCCTCATCATTTTTCTTCTCATCCTCCTGCTTGGTGGGAATTTTCCTCTTCTTCTTTGCTGGGCCTTGGCGAGGTATCACCAATTTCTCCTCTGAGGGAAGTGCGTGCCTGGCCCCATAAGCCTTCTTCTCGAATCGAAGCCTTCTAACAATTTTTCCAGACTGAGGGTCCTCCTCGTAATCGGAGTAGATGACCTCATTATCTTCATAGCGAAGCTTCGATCGGTGGAGGAGGTTGGCCTTGCCATGTCGGACTGGGCAATTCGAAAATTGCTTCCACGATCTAGTCCCACATGTCAACTCCAAGAAGAGGTTGTCAAGGACCCCTACTCGCTCTGGAGGCCAAGAGAGAGCTCCTCCTGTGCAGTACATATCAATCTCTTCATGCACCTTGTATCGGGGAACCTCCGATACTGACAGAGGAGTCCACGCACCAGACACCGACAGCGGCCAATCTGTGTAAAGTTTGTCGGAGCCAATGGTGTCAGCAATCGGGCGGAGGGCGGTGACACCTGTCAAGTAGTAGAACGGGTTGTCCTTCCTCCAAGCCCATCGGTAATGGTAAAAGAAATACCCCAGCTCGATTCGGGCTTCTTCACCTTCAGGGAGGCTGGAGTAGCATTCCCTTAGCTCCTTCTGAAAGTCCGACTCTACGCGACAGAAAGCGTAGATGATCCTCCAGGAGTTCCCAGTGACCTGCCCGGGACAGAGACCGGAGGCGTTCAGCAACCTCGCGGCGAAAGGCGGCAGCGGAAGGCGCAGTCCACAGTTGAGCTGGCCGATCGTGACGATGGTTCCCATCACTTGCTCCTTGCTCGCCCACGAGACAAAGATTGTCCGCCTATCAACGCCGAAGGTGGATAAAACACCAGGAAGCGCTGGTCGTGCCTTTCCCTCTGTGAAAAATGACAGCAACTCCTGCAGCTTCTCCCTCTTGACATCTGTAAGTTTGCTGCCGATGTTGTACCCAAACTCCATCTCCGCCTCCAAAGGTAGCTGCGGGCAGAGGACAAACTTGGCCTTGGGGATCTGCTCCGGCCTTGACGGTGCAGTAGCGAATCCCACTCCTTGGTGCCTCTTGCCCAGTTGGCCAAGCTCGATCAATTCGGCCCTGCCTTTGCCTCGGCCCTTCGGAACAGAAGAAACCTCGACAACTTCCTTGCCCTTCCTCTTGGAAGGAATTGCACTCTTCTTCGAACTGCCCGAAGACGCCATTTGACTGATCGAAAGAGATGAAGAACGAGAGATGGAAAAGCAAAGAGTCTGGACTTCGAAAAATTCTGAAAGCGTGAGGCGAAAATGGCAGCGAGAAAGACTTATATACCCAGGGTAAAAACGGTGCACGAATCGAGAAGACACGTATCTTCACCATATCAAATCGCGTGTTTTTGTAGGTACACGTGGCATCCATCCGTAGCAAGCGCTAAATCAGGCGAACAGTCGGACCAGACGAAGCGTCAGACCCATCGGTCCACGTAAACCAACGATTCAAGCAAGCCACCGGTCTGAGTAAACCGGACCGCCGGTTCAAAGCCACATTCCGGCAAACACAAGATTCAAAGCAGAGAAGATCAAACACCATCGATATTCAAGACTGCCAAAAAATTAAAGGAGTGGAACAAACTATGCTACTTCTTCAAAAGTACAGGTTCAAGACTCAAACCTTGACCGGCTGATTTTAGCCGAACGGTCAAATATGACCGTTCGGCCAAAATCAACCGATCGGTCGATTTTCTACTAGATCTGGCAAAAAACCGAGGTTTTTTGCCGATCACCCAAACCTTGACCGGCTGATTTTAGCCGAACGGTCAAATATGACCGATCGGCCAAAATCAACCGATCGGTCGATTTTCTACTAGATCCGGCGAAAAACCGAGGTTTTTTGCCGATCACCCAAACCTTGACCGGCTGATTTTAGCCGAACGGTCAAATATGACCGTTCGGTCAAAATCAACCGATCGGTCGATTTTCTACTAGATCTGGCAAAAAACCGAGGTTTTTTGCCGATCACCCAAACCTTGACCGGCTGATTTTAGCCGTTCGGTCAAATTTGACCGTTCGGTCAAAATCAACCGATCGGTCGATTTTCTACTAGATCTGGCAAAAAACCGAGGGTTTTTGCCGATCACCCAAACCTTGACCGGCTGATTTTAGCCGAACGGTCAAATATGACCGTTCGGTCAAAATCAACCGATCGGTCGATTTTCTACTAGATCTGGCAAAAAACCGAGGTTTTTTGCCGATCACCCAAACCTTGACCGGCTGATTTTAGCCGTTCGGTCAAATTTGACCGTTCGGTCAAAATCAACCGATCGGTCGATTTTCTACTAGATTTGGCAAAAAACCGAGGTTTTTTGCCGATCACCCAAACCTTGACCGGCTGATTTTAGCCGTTCGGTCAAATTTGACCGTTCGGTCAAAATCAACCGATCGGTCGATTTTCTACTAGATCTGGCAAAAAACCGAGGTTTTTTGCCGATCACCCAAACCTTGACCGGCTGATTTTAGCCAAACGGTCAAATATGACCGATCGGCCAAAATCAACCGATCGGTCGATTTTCTACTAGATCCGGCGAAAAACCGAGGTTTTTTGCCGATCACCCAAACCTTGACCGGCTGATTTTAGCCGAACGGTCAAATATGACCGTTCGGTCAAAATCAACCGATCGGTCGATTTTCTACTAAATCTGGCAAAAAACTGAGGTTTTTTGCCGATCACCCAAACCTTGACCGGCTGATTTTAGCCGTTCGGTCAAATTTGACCGTTCGGTCAAAATCAACCGATCGGTCGATTTTCTACTAGATCTAGCAAAAAACCGAGGGTTTTTGCCGATCACCCAAACCTTGACCGGCTGATTTTAGCCGAACGGTCAAATATGACCGTTCGGTCAAAATCAACCGATCAGTCGATTTTCTACTAGATCTGGCAAAAAACCGAGGTTTTTTGCCGATCACCCAAACCTTGACCGGCTGATTTTAGCCGTTCGGTCAAATTTGACCGTTCGGTCAAAATCAACCGATCGGTCGATTTTCTACTAGATCTGGCAAAAAACCGAGGTTTTTTGCCGATCACCCAAACCTTGACCGCTGATTTTAGCCGTTCGGTGAAATTTGACCGTTCGGTCAAAATCAACCGATCGATCGATTTTCTACTAGATCTGGCAAAAAACCGAGGTTTTTTGCCGATCACCCAAACCTTGACCGGCTGATTTTAGCCGTTCGGTCAAATTTGACCGTTCGGTCAAAATCAACCGATCGGTCGATTTTCTACTAAATCTGGCAAAAAACCGAGGGTTTTTGCCGATCACCCAAACCTTGACCGGCTGATTTTAGCCGTTCGGTCAAATTTGACCGTTCGGTCAAAATCAACCGATCGGTCGATTTTCTACTAGATCTGGCAAAAAACCGAGGGTTTTTGCCGATCACCCAAACCTTGACCGGCTGATTTTAGCCGTTCGGTCAAATTTGACCGTTCGGTCAAAATCAACCGATCGGTCGATTTTCTACTAGATCCGACAAAAAATTGAGGTTTTTTGTCGATCACCCAAACCTTGACCGGCTGATTTTAGCCGTTCGGTCAAATTTGACCGAACGATCAAAATCAACCGATCGGTCAATTTTCCACTGGATCGGTCAAAAAACCATGTTTTTTGACCGATCACCCAATCCTTGACCGGTTGAAATCGACCGTTCGGTCAAAATTAACCGATCGGTCAAAATTGACCGATCGGTCAAAATTGACCGAACGGTCAAAATCTACCGATCGGGCAATTTTCCACTGGATCGGTCAAAAAACCATGTTTTTTGACCGATCACCCAATCCTTGACCGGTTGAAATCGACCGTTCGGTCAAAATTAACCGATCGGTCAAAATTGACCGATCAGTCTATTTTAACGCTAACACTCGACACAGCTCCTCTGTGTGTGTGACAGGGGGTCGTTAGCTTTGCACCACGAATCCAAGCCAGCCAGATGATCTCTAGCTAACTTGGAGGGGGTAACTGTGGGTGCAAATTTTGGCAAGAAGTCTGCAAACAGCGGGAGCCACCGGCCCTGCCTGGTGGGCCCCCGGAGACTATAGCGGGACCCACCGGCCCTGCCTGGTGGGCCCCCGAAGACTACAGCGGGACCCACCGGCCCTGCCTGGTGGGCCCAATAACCTGTGTGTGGGTGCAAATTTTGGCAAGAAGTCTGCAAACAGCGGGACCCACCGGCCCTGCCTGTTGGGCCCCCGGAGACCACAGCGGGACCCACCGGCCCTGCCTGGTGGGCCCCTGGAGACTACAGCGGGACCCA
Organism: Chamaelirium japonicum; assembly: GCA_947650365.1. Lineage (NCBI taxonomy): Eukaryota > Viridiplantae > Streptophyta > Magnoliopsida > Liliales > Melanthiaceae > Chamaelirium > Chamaelirium japonicum. The sequence goes on along the minus strand of OX393549.1, from coordinate 63,432,813 downwards.
CCGGCCCTGCCTGGTGGGCCCCCGGAGACTATAGCGGGACCCACCGGCCCTGCCTGGTGGGCCCCCGAAGACTACAGCGGGACCCACCGGCCCTGCCTGGTGGGCCCAATAACCTGTGGAATCCCCCAGGAGACGGTAGCAGGGCCCATCAGTTTTACCTGGAGAATCTCCAGATCCGACAGCAGAAAACCGCCATTTACCACCAGAGAATCCTATAAATAGCAGAGCCTTCAGAAGGAGAAGGGATCGAAAAACTCAGATTCGAAATCCGAAATTCTAGAACCAAAACCAGAGCTCTGATAATAGATCAGTGCCATCAGTTGATATCTATTTCAGAAACCAGAACCCAGAAATTTCTAACTCTTTGATCTTCTTCTTCTTGTCCTTGAAGAGGTCAAAGAGATTTCAGTGACACTCGGCCTGTCGAGGTCACTTCAAGTAAAGTATTAGTGAATTCGGGTTGCTCCCTATAGCACGGAGACATAGGCTTCGGCTGAACTCCGAGATCACTTATCGTGTCAACTCTCTCTCTGATTGCATCTCTCTGTTTACATATCAAAAACTTCAACTTCGATCAACAGATCGACCAACGATCTTCAACGTCAACTTCAACTTCAATTGACTGGTGAGGCGAGGTCTTCGGGTCGGCACGAAGATTTTCCCCCACACCATCCGGTAAGGTGCCACCGAAATAGGGGCGGTGCCCGGTGCCAACTCAATACTGAAATCAACTTCCCTAGCTGGAGGCAAGCCAGGAAGTTCCTCGGGAAATACATCGGAAAAGTCTCTCACAACTGGTGCCAACTCTAGGGACGCTCTATCGTCTGCTGCACTCGAGAGTCGAACTAAGAGACTAGACTGAATCGCTCCATAGGTGGCGGACATAGAATCGCCATCCGATCTCCAACGAAAGAGAACATCGGGACTCCTGGCGGGCGCAATGTCACCTTCTTGGAGTAGCAATCCAGAGAAGCGTGATATGCTGCTAACCAGTCCATACCCAAAAGGACATCAAACTCGTCCAAATCCAACACGATCAAATCCGCTAACAACTCCCGATCTCCAACTCGAATGATGCACCTCCTATAGATGCGGTCTACAACAGTACTGGTCCCTAAGGGTGAGATCACTGATAAGGCATGGCCCAATGGTTCGGTCTCTATCCCTAGGACGGATATGAACCTCGGTACAATATAAGAGTGTGTGGAACCAGTGTCAAGCATCACATGAGCTAAGGTGGAGAAGACAAGAAGAGTACCCTCAATAGCAGTTATCGAAGCTCCTACATCCCGATCCACCAATGCATATGCCCTGCCCTGAGCACGCTGATCACTACTACCCTGGTGAGTCGGAGGCCTCTGCTGAAGTGGATGAGGGGCACGGTACTGCTGAGCGCTCTGCTGCTGCTGTCGATGCTGCTACTGCTGGGGCTGTGGATGCGGCTGGGGGTGGTACGTCAGTGGCGGGCGGGGAGGTGGTGGTGGAAGTAGTCCAATCTGCGGGCAGTACCTCCGAATGTGGCCTACAGCACCACACTCAAAGCACCGCACCGTCTGAGACCCAGTAGACGGAGGACCACGAGAAGGCTGGTGCTGTGGACGTGCGTCTGAGGTCTTATGCTTCTTCCAGAAGTTCTGACGAGACCCTCCATGGCTGCTGCTACCCTTCTCTGTGATCTTACGTGTCTCCTCCATCCCACGCTCTGCCACTAACGCCCTCGTCACTACATCTGCATAGGTCTCCAATATCAAAACCTCTACTCGACTCCGGATACCAGGCCTCAAGCCCTGCTCAAATCATCTGGCTCTCAAGTCCTCTGTCGCCACCAAGTATGGAGCATATCGGGAAAGCTCCTCAAACTTCGCCTCATACTGTGCAACAGTAAGGGTCCCCTGGACTAGAGCCAAGAACTCTGCCTGCAAGCTGCTACGAACGCTAACTGGGAAGTATTTATCCCGGAACACCCTCTCGAACTCCTCCCAGGTCCAAGCTGGCTGGTCAGCTCCTCGGGACCTCTGAACCATGTCCCACCAATAGTCAGCCTCAGCCTCAAACTGGTAAGAGGCTAAGGTGACCCGTCGCTCTCCAGTCACCTCCAGCGCGTCCAAGACCTTCCCGATCTGCTTCAGCCAACGATCGGCCTCCATGGAGTCTGGCTCTCCTTTGAAAACAGGGGGCTTCATGCCCTTGAATTCCTTTATCCTACCAACTTGTCTGCCACCATCCTCTCTCCTCTGTCCTGGTGGAGCATGAGGTGGCGCCTGAGCCTGAGCTAGCATAGCCTGAAGCAGTTCAACCTGCTGGCACTGAGCAGATTCCAGTTGCAGCCTGGCAGCCTCCTGCTGCTGTTGAGCAGCCGTCTGCTGCTGCTGGATCATGGCCTGCTGCTGACGATTCATATCCACCAGCCCACGAATCATCTCTGCCGTACTCTCAGGCCCAGAGGAAGAGGCGTCATTGTTGCCATTCCTTGTGGTCACCATCTGCATAAATGACTACGCAGATCAGACAACGATAACTCGATCCTAACCTAAATCCCTTGAATCATATCCCCGCTCTGATACCAAGTTGTCACGCCCCAAATTCTGGACTAAGACAAGAGGGTCCAAAACTCGAGGGTGATATTTTGAGATAGAGGAAAATATAATTACAGAGATAACACAATGCGGAAGCAATATCTAATACCTTAAATACCAATTCCACTGATAATATTCTTATAACGTCTACAGTCCAAATACAATAACGAGAAATGGTAAAAACTAGGCAAGTCCAGTTGTCACTCCTACCCTCAGAAATCCGGTGAAGAACTGCTACTCCAACTGAAACTGCCACGGAGCTCCTAACGCTCAGCCCACGAGAAAGAACCTGGGGGAGAGAAAAAAACAACAAAACAACTCCCCCTGAGTATAAAACTCAGTGGTCCTAAAGAACAAGTCGGAGAACGCGAGAAAGATATAAACCAGAAATATACTTCTATGGTAAAATAAAGCTGCAGACATAATTGAGTAACCAACAGAAGAAACTACTACTACCACAAAAATACACTAAGTGATCTATTCTACTGTGTCCAGTAATCCCATATCATACAATCAATGTCCTAACAGACAATTCCCTCATGAGGCGTCCCATTCCACTTCATGAGAGAACCCATGTTCTAGGTCGTGCATGGTGGTGCTAAACCCTACGCTAAGGAGAAAAATGAAAGGAAAAGGAGGAGGGAAGAACAAGTGTGAACCCCAAGTTTGTGCTAGGCTCCCGACTTGGTGGCGTTACTATTGGGTTCCTTTTTCGCAACAAGGGAACCACTCCATTCCTTATGCTCGGGATACAGCCTCGAGACATACTACCCTAGTGGCCAAAAAGGGGGCTTGGTCTTTCACCACGGGGCACTCACACCCAACTTGCTTTCTATGGGGTCTAAACCCCAGGATTAGGCCACTCCACCTCAGTTTCCCTGCAGGAAACAACCCGTGACCTAACCCCATGATCCTCCCTACTCATTTCGGCCTGTGCACAGCTAGGGGTTCACTTACCTACGATGTGCACGCGGATCTATACCGAGCCAGTCGGGCAACTAGGTTGCCACGATACCAAGACATTTCAGAAGTTGATACGAATCCCATAAAATCATAAAAATTAACTGCTCTCCTAATCGACCAGTCTCTAAACAATTTACATTTTAAATAAATAGAACAAAAGGATAAAATCTACCAATCTTGACAAATCAAAAGGTATATGTCCATGATCTACAACTAAGCATGCAGAGTATCCAGAGAATAATTTATTTTTAATTAAAATATCTACATGCAGTACGACTAACCTGTTGGAGCGTGAATACGAACCAAGAGTCGCTCCGCTACAAACTCAATCACGGTCTGGAGTACATACAAAAGAACTATAAGAAGTATTTCAATTGGATCGTTGGGTTTAGTGAGTATCGGTGCTCGAGCCTCTAGGGACCTAATGGTCGCAGGTCAAACAAAGGATCGCTAAGACCGGTATAAGGTCAAGCTAACTTCCCAGAAAATCAAGAAGTATCTACACACTAAAATCATGGTATCTGGTAGGGATCGAAAACATGAATCTAATAGGTCCAATTTCATTGAAATTCGATATCGGACGGAGGAGTTATGGTTGAACCAAAATCATCAGGTTCAGTGGTTTGGTCCATGTGAATCAAATCGGCTCCCTATACAATACAAAGTCGGGTTGGGTTCGAATAGTATAAACGGCTCGAATCTACCTCTAATGTGATTTCCAAGAGTACCCCTATGGGCCCTAACTATTCTAACATAGCTGGCAATACAACCAACTTAATTTATAATAAAGAACTTATAATTATGAAAGAACCTTGATGAAATATATAAATATAGATATTATCCCCATCTTCTCCAACAAAACAAAACCAGAGGAAGGGAGAGGTACCCGACCCTAACCCATCATGGAATGGCGTACATGATTCGAAATCCGGCCATGGTGGTCGGAAGGTATCCTCGCATTACCGCCGAGCGGCGGCTCCGGATGGGGGTGACGGTTCGGTATTGTAAGAGCCCGAACCCCGGCCAACCAAGAAGGGATGCTCATGGAGGAACTTGGCTGGGTTTTCGGGTGCGGCGGCATCGGTTAAGGGTCATCGGGATTCGGAGGAGCGGTGAGGAGTTGCTACGGCCAGGCATGGCCGCGGGCAAGAAAGGAGGAGGTGGGGTCTGGTGTTTAGTGTGAGGGGTTTGTGGAGGTGTTTTCCGGAGGTGAAGCCGGGGTTGGATCACGTCCGGGTTGGTCGGTGGGGGTGCACAAAAGAGAGAAAGAGGAGGGGGAGAGGGGCACTCACTGGAGTGGGGAGATCGGGGGCTGCCACCACCAATGGCCGCCACGCGTGCAAGGGGATGATTCTGCCCTTCTTCTTCGTTTTCTCCTTCTTCTCTCACTCTCTCTCTCTCTCTCTTTCTCTCTCTCTCTCTCTCTCTTTCTCTCTCTCTCTCTCTCTTCGAGAACTAAAAGGGAAAAAGGGCTGCCGCTGTTCAGCAATTTAGAAGAGGAGAGGGGGTCCATGGGGATCTTAAAGGGAGAAACCCTAATTAGTTGGGTCGGGTTCGTGGTCGGGTATGTAACCCGGATCGGATCCGATTATCCATTGGTATTGAAAACTTCGAAAAAACATAACTCCCAAACCTTTGGTCCAAAAATCATCTAAAAATAGGCGTTGGAATCGGGACGACAATACGCATGCAATCATCAATTAATTTAGGATAATCTATAGCCTGATTCTCTGCAGAAATTCGTCCATGCTCGTTGACGCTTCACGATTCAACCGCACCCAAGTTCCTATATTCGGCTTGCATCGATGTATGTGGACTAACGTCGCTTAGAATATATCATTCAAAATTTTAGAATATATCAGGGTATTACATAAGTACCCCTCAATCGGCCATGTCGGGACCAAGTGCAACTGAGGCCCAATTAAAGGAATGGAAAGACTGGCTAGATGCTGATGAGATGTGCAAGTGCTACATAGTGGAATCTTTGCAGACCGTCCTTTAGAAGCAAGTCGAAGATATGGCCTTTGCTTCAGACATGATGCTCTACCTAAAGGAAATATTCGAGGGTCGTAGTCGGGTAACTCGTTACCTGACCATCAAGAAATTGGTGTCCACGAAGATAGCAGAAGGGAGTTTAGTTCGGGATCATATACTGAAATTGTTTGGCTATGTAAATGAGCTTGGTTCCTTTGATGTCATCTTGGATGCAGAGATCCAGACCGATATTTTTCTCGCGTCTCTGTCAGGAGCGTTTGAGGGCTTCGTTACCAACTTCAACCTTAATCGGTTGGAGATGTCTAACACAGAGCTCCTAGCGGCGCTCCAGGCGACAAGGCACGGGATGAAGGCAGGAGCCCAATCCCTGAACGTGGAGTGGAATTCTTCTCTGAAAGCCAAAGGCAAGTTTCAGAAAAGAAAGTCTAAGAACCCCGTGAAGATGGGCCAGGTGCAGTTGCAGGTTCCTAAACAGAATGGTCCTACTAAGCCCAAAGGAAAATGTTTCCAATGTGACAAGAAGGGGCACTGGAAGGGCGAATGCCGTGCGGCTCCCAAGAAGGCTGAGACAGGTATATCTCAAATCCACATAGTGGAATCCCTTGTAGCATCCAGTTGTTCTCCAGTTTCATGGATTGTGGATTCTGGTTCCACTAACCATGCTTGCAATAATTTGCAGGGGTTCAAGGAGACAAGAAAACTGGATGATGGGAAGATAATCCTAAGCATGGGAACTGAGGCTGTGGCAGAGGCTGAAGCAGTTGGAGATGTGGTCTTGCAGTTCCTTGATGGAAGAAGTTTATTACTTAGAGACATACTTTATGTACCGTCCTTGAGACGAAATTTAATTTTTGTTTCCTTATTGAATAATGAAGGTTTTTCAGTTTTATTTGATGCTTCTGGTGTGTCAATTAAATTGAATGGTTCCTTTGTTTGTAAGGAAAAGATACAGAATGGTCTCTATATAATTAACTCTAATCATAAGCAGGATAACATAACTGAAGCTTGTGTGATTAATTCATCTAAAAGAAAAAATCCCTCAGATAATCCAACACTCCTTTGGCATCTAAGGCTTGGACACATAGCCTCAGACAGGATTCACAGGTTGGTTAAGGTAGGACTTTTAAGTCCAGATATTTTAGAAAGCCTACCGATGTATGAGTCTTGCCTGGAAGGCAAGATGACTAAAAGATCTTTCCGAGCCAAAGGTAGCAGATCTAAGGAGGTATTAGAGTTGGTACACACTGATGTATGTGGGCCCATAAGTGTCCGTGCTATAGGAGGCTTCGAGTACTTCATCACCTTTACGGATGATCACTCGAGGTTTGGATACATATACCTAATGCGGCGGAAGTCTGAATCCTTTGATAAGTTCAAGGAGTTCAGAGATGAAGCAGAAAAGCAGACGGGTAAAAGTATCAAGTCTCTTCGATCGGATCGAGGAGGCGAATACCTATCGGATGAATTTATTGGGTACCTGCGTGAGCATGGGATCGTATCCCAGTTGACTGCACCAGGGACACCACAACAAAACGGTGTATCTGAGAGGAGAAACCGAACTTTGTTAGACATGGTTCGGACTATGATGAGTTATGCAATATTGCCACCTAGTTTTTGGGGATATGCCCTAGAGACGGCAGCATACACTTTGAACTTTGTTCTATCAAAGTCAGTACCACTAACTCCTTGGGAGCTGTGGTTGAAGCGAAAGCCAAGCCTACAGCACTTTAGGATTTGGAGTTGTCCAGCACATGTACGGAAGGACAAGCGAGATAAGATGGAGTCAAAAACTAAGGTATGTTTGTTCGTTGGGTATCCAAAAGGGACAAAAGGTGGTTTATTTTATGATCCTGAGGATAGAAAGGTTATCATCTCGACGAACGCCGTATTCCTGGAGCAGGATTATTTAATAGACCATAAGCCCACCAGTAAAGTAGTTCTTGAACAATTGCTTGGTACTGATGGGAGTACGCAGACAGAAAACGTAGTGGGAGCCGATACCACTAAGATTAACGATACTGTAGAATCGACTCCTATGGAACCACCGCAGGCTCATCACAGTGGGAGGACCACATGTGCTCCTGATAGATACATTGGAGAAGCCTTTATGGTAGATCCAGAGTTTCAGGAGAATGATCCCTTAAACTATGACGAAGCGATGGTATCCTCTGACCACGCAGAATGGTAGGAAGCCATTGAGGCAGAACTGACATCGATGCCCCAAAACTCGGTCTGGACACTTGTAACACCACCTCACAACATTAAACCTGTTGGGTGTAAGTGGGTGTACAAAAGGAAAAGAGGTCCGGATGGTACCTTTGAGACTTACAAAGCTAGACTAATCGCTAAGGGTTATACCCAGCGAGAAGGGATCGACTATGACGAAACCTTTTTGCCAGTGGCTATGCATAAGTCTATCCAGATTCTCTTATCCATTGCAGCCCATTATGATTGGGAGATCTGGCAAATGGACGTCAAGACCGCATTCCTCAATGAGGATTTGGAAGAAGACATCTACATGTCTCAGCCTCCAGGCTTTGTCTCAAAAGGTCAGAAGGTCTGGTGTGCAAGTTGCAAAGGTCCATTTATGGACTGAAGCAAACATCCAGAAGTTGGAACATGCGTTTTGATCAGGCTATCCAGTCTTATGGATTTGAGCAGAACGTGGATGAACCATGTGTTTATAAAAGGAGCGATAAGCCTGTAGTAGTTTTTCTAGTGCTTTACGTAGATGATATCCTACTCATTGGAAACGATGTTGGAATGTTGTCTATAGTGAAGGTGTGGTTATCCTCTCAATTTGACATGAAAGACCTGGGTGAAGCAAGTTATGTTCTAGGGATCAAGGTAACTCTAGATCGCCAGAACAAGACTCTCTCGCTGTCACAGTTAGCCTACATAGATACTATCTTGGTCAGATTCAGTATGCACAACTCCAAGAAGGGACTTGTTCCATTCAGACATGGAATGAAATTGTCCAAGGATCAGGGTCCTAAGACTCCTGAGGAGAGGGCAGAGATACAGAAGATACCTTATGCTTCGGCTGTAGGGAGTCTGATGTATGCCAAGCAGTGCACAAGACCAGATATATGCTATGCAGTAGGCATGATGGGCAGGTATAAGTCAAATCCAGGTCCAAGGCATTGGACTGCTGTGAAAACTATACTCAAGTATCTTCGTAGGATGAGAGATTATGAGTTAGTTTACTTTTCATAGGAACTGATGCCGATTGGATATACGGATTCTGACTTTGCGTCAGATCCGGAATCGAGGAGATCAACATTAGGGTTTGTATTTTCATTAGGAGGAGGAGCTGTCAGTTGGAGGAGCGTGAAGCAGGAATGCATCGCGGATTCGACGACAGAGGTTGAGTACGTTGCGGCGTGCGAAGCAGCTAAGGAGGCGGTGTGGCTCAAAAAGTTCCTCACGGACTTAGGATGCGTACCGGGAGCTCAAGATCCTATTGTCCTTTACTATGACAATAGTGGAGTGGTAGCACAATCAACGGAGCCAAGATATCACCAGAAGAGCAAGCATATCGAGCGAAAATACTACATTATTCGGGACTTGCAGAAGCGAGGGGAGGTTGCAGTGACTCAGGTGGCGTCTGCAGATAACATGGCGGACCCTTTCACAAAGGCGTTACCGACCAAGGCTTTTGAGAAGCACGTGGATGCCATGGGAGTTAAGACTGTTGTTCCCCGCTAGGCCAAGTGGGAGATTGTTGTAGCTCGTGTGTCCTTAGCGTGGATTTTCTGTATTAACATTAATAAAGATGACTTTGGTTATTGCTTTAATTAGAATACTACTCTGATGTATGATAATACTCATATAATAAAAGGACCCTAGGGAACACTGTAGGCCACTGAGGCGCATAGAGGATCCATGCTTGGGAGACCCAGTGGACCAGTTCTGTGTAGACCTAGAACTAGTTCACAGCTTAGGTGATACTGGTCGCTTCACCGAGAACAAGCTGTTGGCAGGTAGAGGATGTGGTGATGTCTCCACCACGGGAACGTGGTATTCCCATTCACCTGACCAAGCACGATGATCGTGTTGAACAGGAACCAAGACGGTGCACAGTTCAGTGATTCAGACACTGGTGTATAAACCGTCTTACTATTATAGATAATATGTCCTTAACCCTGAGGGACCATGTACACTGGGCCAACCAGTTGTGTGGTGCTTTGATGTGCCAATGTGTGCGGACCTTCCATAGTCCAATACCACGGTACTTTGGGTTACCCGGCTGGCGCTTGAGTGACATGTAATCCCTACAGGTTATCCGACGTCTAGTGTTGGATGGGTGCGTTTTGATGAGTCAATCTGTCCACACAGTTAACCCAGGCCTGGTGGTTGTCAGTATGACTGACGATATTCTGGATGCTAGGCATAGCACCGGAAGGTGTGTGGTGTTATAGATGACAAGTCATCAATTCCTAGTCAAATGATCGATTGGGATCTGACGGTGCTCCCCACCGCCCGAGTCGTATCATGGCACCAGTAATAGGTGGGACTAAAGATTATCAGAGTATAGTAGAGAACAGGGTTACGAGGGAGTAACATAAGTTTAGGATCACTAGAGTTCAACTCGCATCGCACTCTGGGTAGCTACGCGGGTTAATCGGATTAGGGCTGATTAACAGAACTTTCGGTGTGTCACCGGAACAGTTAATCAGGGATCCGGTTGGAGCTAGAGATCCCGAACCCTGAAGGTTCCACCCTATCGTTGCGTATAGGAATTGATCCCCGACCTAGTTGGATACGTTGGATGCGAAGTAGCACGATGGAGCGCAAGCCCGGAGCCTAAGAATCTAATTCACATATGTTACGGGCCGTAGGGGTATTTTGGTAAATACTGAAATATGGCTCAGAACACATTGAATATGGATCTTAGATTGAGCGGAATAATTCCAGGAGCTCACAGGCGCTGACGGAATTCGATTCCGAGTAGCGCACCTCACTCAGTCTCTCTTTCAGTTTTCCGCTTTTCGTGAAGGGCGTTTTCGTCCGGGCTTCACGATAGACACCCGTAATCCCTAAAAACCGCCCCCCCTTATCCCTATCCATCTAGGGGCCGGCCTAAGCTTCCTTGAGGCTTTGGGAGACCGACCCTATAAAGGAAATAGGGAGAGGGAGGGCCGGCCATAAGCTCCCTCTCCTCCAGAAAATCCGAACCCCCCCTTTAACTCCTCCTTTATTAGCTTTTAAATACAATAATAGACCCAACCAGTGCATCACACTCATCCCAACCGGTAGGCAAAGGGACGACCGTGATTAGGTACAATCTAGAGCATATGTCGGGGGGCCAATCACATTCGTTTTTTTGTCTACCGGTTTGGGCTGAGTGCGATGCACGGGTCAGGTATGGGTGCAACGGACGATTGTGACTTGGGGGCAGAAGATTTGGGTTCAGAGGGTTGGGGGGGCGATGGTTGCCCGCTTTGTGCCAATCGGAGGTGTCTTGTCGTCGAAGGCGGTCCACTACATCGTTAACAGGTTTGTTGTCGTCGAAGGCAGTCCGCTGCAGTGCCGATAGGCACGGGCATGCACTAGTATATTATAATCGACGATTAGCCATATTTTCGTCGGCAAAAAGAAGTATATTTCCGACAGATAGTCAATTTCCGTTGGTAATATATGAATATTTTTTTAAAAAATATATATATTATTACCGATAGGATATATAAGATCCGTCGGTAATAAAATTTGAATTTTTTAAAAAAATTTACTAAAATCTGGTTATTTAATTCCTGTGATTTACAATAATTAATTCATGTGATTTACAACAATACCACAATATATTCAAATATTACCGCAAATTACCACAAAATTACCATAATTGACTAAATCAAATATTACCATAATTTATCAAATATTACCACAAATTTCCAAATTTTACCACAATCACAGATAATACCAGAAAAGTACCACATATTTATTACAAAATTATTTTTATACAATCAAAAACTGAGGGAAGCTGCTTGCCTTAGCTCAACCACGTACCCCACGCCGCCCGGCACCAACTCTGGTGCTCTTATCCCCTAACACTGCACATCCTGCAATTAACATATATTTGTTAAAAAAGGGTTTACATCTATATATATAGCAAGGTGCAGTTGGGGCTTAGTGCAATGTATTTTCGTGGTGACTTAATCATGTGGTTATGAATCAGTTGTACTAATGCTGAATGGTGCTCCAGCATTTGATCGACAGTGATATTTGCTGAGGTGGCATCACTATTATACCATAGATTTTCTCCTCTTTCAAGCACCCCCCCATCACACTCCCCCTTTTGACTCGCCTAACAGACCACGTGAAGAGGGGGGCGATCATCCCAATAGTCGGTAAGATCGTCGCCTCCCCCCTCCCCTCGAACCGCTAGATCCGATTTTTTACCAAATATTTCAGGCGAGATTTTATCGTCCGATTGACTAATTTAGGGTCTAAGCGTTCGAAAATAATAAGTTAGAGTGTTTCGGATTTTGAACTTGATTTGGATTCGATCGGATCGTTATCGGATTGTATCCAATAATTCGGACTTGGATGTTTTTTCATATTTTGAACTTGCGAGCAATTTATAAGTAGATATTTAATATTTTACCCTCCGATTGACTAATTTTGAGTCTAAGCGTTGGAAAATCATAAGTTAACATGTTTTGGATTTTGAACTTGGTTTGGATTCGATGGGATCGTCATCGGATCACATCCGATAATTCATACTTAGATGCTTTTTCATATTTCAGACTTGCGAGCAAATTTTAATTAGATATTTTAAGAATTTACCCTCCGATTGACTAATTTAGGGTCTAAGCGTTTGAAAATCATAAGTTAGCGTGTTTCGGATTTTGAACTTGGTTTGGATTCGGATTGTCATCGGATCGCATCCGATAATTTGGACTTGGATGTTTTTTCATATTTTGGACTTGCAAGCAATTTATAAGTAGATATTTAATATTTAACCTCCGATTGACTAATTTAGAGTCAAAGCGTTGAAAAATCATAAGTTAGCATGTTTCGGATTTTGAAATTGATTTGGATTCGATCGGATCGTCATCAGATCGCATCCGATAATTCGTACTTGAATGTTTTTTTATATTTCAGACTTTCGAGCAAGTGTTAAATAGATATTTTAAGAATTTACCCTCTGATTGACTAATTTAGGGTCTAAGCGTTGAAAAATCATAAGTTAGCGTATTTCGAATTTTGAAATTGGTTTAGATTGATCGGACCGTCATCGGATCACATTTGATAATTCGTACTTAGATGTTTTCTCATATTTTGGCCTTGCGAGCAAGTTTAATTAGATATTTTAAGAATTTACCCTCCGATTGACTAATTTAGGATCTAAGTGTTAAAAAATAATAAGTTAGCGTATTTCGAATTTTGAAATTGGTTTGGATTCGATCGGATCGTTATCGGATCGCATCTGATAATTCATATTTGGATGTTTTTTTCATATTTCGGACTTGCGAGGAAGTTTTAATTAAATATTTTAAGAATTTACCCTCCGATTAGCCAATTTAGAGTCTAAGCGTTAAAAAATCATAAGTTAGCGTGTTTTGGATTTTAAAATTGATTTGAATTTGATTGTATCATCATCGGATCGTATCCAATAATTCATACTTATATGTTTTTTCTTATTTCAAACTAGCGAGCAAGTCTTAATTAGATATTTTAAAAATTTACCCTTCTATTGACTAATTTAGGGTCTAAGCGTTGAAAAATCATAAGTTAGTGTGTTTCGGATTTTGAAATTGGTTTGGATTCGATCGGATCGTCATCAGATTGCATCTGATAATTCGTATTTGGATAGTTTTTTATATTTCAGACTTGCGAGCAAGTTTTAATTAGATATTTTAAAAATTTACTGTCCGATTGACTACTTTAGGGTCTAAGCGTTGAAAAATCATAAGTTAGTGTGTTTCGGATTTTGAACTTGGTTTGGACTTGATCGGATTGTCATCGGATCACATCCAATAATTCGTACTTGGATGTTTTTTTATATTTCGAACTTGCAAGCAAGTTTTAATTAGATATTTTAAGAATTTACCCTATGATTGACTAATTTAGAGTCTAAGCATTAAAACATCATAAGTTAAGGTATTTCAGATTTTGAAATTGGTTTGGATTTGATCGGATCGTTATCGGATCGCATCCGATAATTCGCATGCATCAGTTTTGTTATAACCAAGCCGAAGATCTTTAATTGTCTTCTTTGCCTTGTAGAATGATTTCGGTACTATCTCACCTATAGAAAAATCCTCTTTCAACAACTCTACCAACATATTAAATGACTTATTACTCTAACCATTGAGGCACTTCAAATGACGAAGCTTTACAGTGAAAGAGAGTTTTGAAAATATCTCACACCCCGGGTATAGAGGTTGTTCGATATCTTTAAGCAATCTGTAGAACTTGTCTGCTTCAATATTGGGCTAATCACCTGACGGTGTTTCTATGCCTATTCCACCTTGCAAATCATGTATCATACCCTATATGTCATCGCCATTGTCCGTATTAATATCATCATCATCGATCATTATGTTCATATTTTCACCGTGAGCTGCTATGGGGACTACATCTAACTCCTCACTATGCGAAAACCAACGAGTATAGCTAATATCAATGCCACATATTACTAGATCAACCTCACATTCCTCTCGAATCTTCCTAGTCACCCTTCCACAGTCTATACAGGGACATATAATTTTTCCATCAAGCGGTGCAAGACGCTCAAATGCAAAATCCATAAATTTTCTGACTCCTTCTCTGTACTCTTAGCTCATCCAATTAGAATTACACATCCAACTCTTATCGATCGAAGACATCTTCGTCTATCTGGCCACACAATGCCTGCAGTAATTTCAAACCATGTCTATGAGACTTGCAAGCCTTTATCGACGTTGTTCGCAAACTGCTCATGAACAACTTGCCCCCCTGAAGTTTAGTTATAAAACACTTAACCCCCCCTATAGTTTAAAAACTATATTTTGCCCTCATTTAATTTAGTTTTTATCAGATAAAAATTATGAAATGCGGGAATTAAGTAGTTGATTCTCTTATACCCGAATGGGTATAGGTAGGGTATGACCCATATGGACCCTATCATGTCCGGGTATGGATAGGGATATGGGTAGGGCACAACTTGAACCCGACCTGTTGCCACCCCTAATTAAACTGGGGCTGCTAGTTAACCTCCATCACCATATATAGAAAACGGAAGTTTTAGTTCTCCTTTCAAATGTTCTCCCTAGTATGGGCTGATGTGTGACGTTTAACCATTGGACATGCGATATATTGCCCCAATCGGCCATCAGGACATTCTCAGTCATAGAATGTATGACACGTCACCCAGATAGGCCATCGGGCCATCTCAGCCGCTAGATGGGTGATACGTCACCCCGATCAGTCATCAAACCAACTTAGTCATCAAATGGGCGATACATCGCCCTGATCGGCCATCAGACCAACCTCAGCAGTCGGATGGGCGATACGTTACCCCGATCGACCATCAGGCTATCTAAGCCGTCAGATAGTCGATATATCGCCATAATCGGCCATTAACCAACCTCAATCGTTAGATGGGCTATATGTTACCCCGATCGCCATTAGGCCATCTCAATCGTTAAATGAGTGATCACCCATCATGCTAGCCGTTTTCAAACCGTTTGATCAAATCGAACGGATCAAAAACACCCCTCCAATCTCTCAAGAAGTCCACGATAATAACCATCCCCCCTAAAATCTCACTCTATCTCTTCCTCATGATTTCTCTCTTTCTCTCTTTTTAATTCAAATTTAGTTACCGTCAGCCGGCCCTTTGTTTTTGATTCCTGATTCCATCAACAAAAACCAACTAACCCCGTCTCTCTCTCTCTCTCTCTCTCTCTCTCTCTCTCTCTCTCTCTCTCTCTCTCTCTCTCGCTCGCTCTCTCTCTCTCTCTCTCGATTGATCGAACTCCGCCCCCCCCTCTCTCTCTTCGTTTCAGATTAATCCGCCCTAGAGCACACTAGAAAATACCACCGTTTCTCGATGTTTTATTTGCCTTCCATCGAATCTCTTAGGCATTATTGAGCTCTGCCGTGTTTTTTGGGTTGGTGATCCGCTCTTCTGAATCGGCCTGGATTGCAAGATGGGAATGCTGGAGTCTCTCCTCGGGAGGAACGTGAGGAAGTTCATCAAACGCAAGGACAGCAATGCAGGGGAAACAAGTTAGACTTTATGATTTTTTTTTTTTGGTTTTTTGTGTTGATTATCATGTTGGGGGGTAGATAGAAAAATGGGTTTCTTTAGTTATTAATTTAATTTTAAAGATAATGAAATCAATTAAGAAACCCTTCATTTGGCTTTGGGTTTCTTAACATCTAACTGAAGCTATTTATTACCTTCATGTTACCCCCCCCCCCCCCCCACACACACACAAAAAAAAAAAATTACCTTTTTTGTTTTTTAGGTTTCATGGATTGTGGATAAAGGGTTACTGGTTTTAGGCATTTAGTTATTAATTTAATTAAAGAAAATACACATTTTTCCTCTATCGATGAATAGATTCCTCTATATCAGCTCTGTCAAAAGCAAGGTAGTTATGCCCTCGACTCCGAGAGCCCAAGTGCTATACAGTTGAGTAAAAATTCAAGTTTTCATTCAAGTTCAAAACACATTGACCTTAGATGCCGATGCTATTCTACAACTTGAGAATATCCATATGGAAGATATATAAAGCCTCCGATATAATGATGGGCAATTTTCTAAAGGCAAACATGATGTGTGTTGTAGTCTAGCCGGTTTGGGTGAGCTGAAGCGCTCCTCACGAGTCGTATTGGGGAGATTTATTGGGTTCACTCCTCCTTTTCTTTTCTTTTCTTTTTTTTTTTTTTGGGGGGGGGGGATTATAAAAAGGAAAGGGGAGAATCCATAGCCCCTAATTTATCTTATTTATTAAATCCTCATCCTCTCACTTGACAAAGAAAAGCCTTGTGTAGTGAAGAGCATGCAAAGGTTTATTGTGCTAACATGTCAAACTTTAGGATGCGATTTGGAACAAAATAAACTAAGGAGGAGAGGGAGGAGGAGGAGGAGCTCACCAGAGAGGGAGAGGGAGGCCTCGAGGAGGAGGAGGAGCAGCGGCGCCGGCGGAGGGGAGGTCGAGCAGCGGTGCCGGTCGGTGGCGCGCGGAAGGGGAGGGGAGGGGTGGCTGGAGGCGCACGAGAGAGAGGAGGAAGGCCGGGGAGGGGGGTACTTTAGATCGAGTCAAAACAGAAACGAGATCGGGTATTTAAGGAATCACAGGGTTTTTACTGACAGAAGTTACACGTTATACCGACGGCTTCTATTTATTCCGTCGGTAAAATGTGAATTTTTACCGACGGCTAATTAAAAATCATCGGTATAAATATTATACCGAAGGACATATATATACTGTCGGTAAAAACAAACAAAAAAAATTAGTAAAATATTAAATATATTATACCGACGGATTTATATATATCTGTCGTCATTAATTTATTTATACCGACGGTAATTAATATTACCATCAGCAATAAACTACTTTCTTGTAGTGAGTGCTAGGGACAAACGTCTATCTAAAAGTCCCCCGGTGAAGGTGAAGAAAAAATAAGAGAGCATCTCTCTCTCACTCTTTCTCTCTCTCTCTCTCTACCTCTCTATCTTTCTCTCTTTACCAGAGTTGTTCTTGTGATTAGCTTGGGGTCTGATCACAACCATGTGTGAGCCTTAGGCCTTTGGCCTCTCTACATGGTATCAGAGCCTTAGCATCGAGATCCTGCCCTCACATCTACTCGATGGGTTATGAGCTCAGAGTTCTCGATCTAATTGCTCAAAGGAAAGGATTCCCTCATCCATTTTTCCTTCGATCGACAGTGAAATCGGCAGCGATCTCAGCTCGGATTTGTAGTGATCTCAGCTTGGATCGACATCAACATCGACAATGATCTCCGCTTGGATCTGCAGCAACATCAGCTTGGATCTACCCCACGCCCTCAAGCCTTGATCAAGATTCCCTTCGAGCATTCATCGTCTTCGATTGGCACTCACCACTCTTGATCGAAGAACGGATGCACTAGGGTTTCAGCCAAGGTTGAGAGGCGATGAGGATTTGCCAGATATTGACCATTGATCTCTTGAATATGATTGGACGGATCATACGCAACTGAGTAGTGCCTGTGAACCCCCATTTTTTTCTGTCGTGAATCGGCTGTCCCTTGTATTCAGATGGTTTCTTTCTGTTGTGTTTGAACTGGAAAAAAACTGTTGAGCTTCTTCTCTGTTGGCTGAACAGAGAAACAGTGTAGGCATAAACTCTGTTTGAACAGAGAAACAGAGAAGGCATATCCTGTCTTATGCCTATGTTTTTATCCACCATGTTGCATCTTGGATGGCATCGGAGGGGAACTCACCCTACTCCTCAACCATGAGCACTCCTCAAGGAGGTGATGGACCCAATATGGACTAGTCAAATCGGTCAATACAGATTACAACAAAGAAGTTCAATGGGGAAAACTATATATATTAGGTAGAGGCAGTCTCCATGTATATCCAGGAAAGAGGAAAAATGGGCTACTTGAAAGGGACCATTCCAAACTGGCTGAATTCGACCCGAACTTCGAGAAGTATGACCAAGAGAACTCGATGGTCATGACCTGGCTTATTAATTCCCTCATGCCCAATGTTCGGAGGGGGCTCATTCGACTCAGTACGGCAAAAGAACTCTGGGACTCCCTCGAACAAATGTACTCCACCATCGAAAATTATGCTCAATTTTATAGGCTTAAGCAGGAGCTTAGCCAATTCCGTCAAGGTGAGCTTTCCTTGCAGGCCTACTTTGCTAAACTAAAGAAAAGTGGAATGATATGGATTGTTCTGCCATCTACAAGCCTCGGTGTGTGGCAGATGCCAAGGAGTATGCTAAGGATGTCGAGCGCCTCCATATCTATGAATTTCTAGTTGGATTGAACCCGGATCATGAGAGTGCTCGATTACAAGTAATGGGACGGGAACCCCCGCTCGAGTCACTCAATCTAGTGTATGCTTATATTCAAAGTGAAGCAAGCCGAGGCAGGTTATTTGTGCTTCAGCCCGGCCACCACCTCTACTACTTGATCACTCTGCCCTTGCCACTTTTCAACATGGTGGGCATGGTGGTCATGGCGGAGGACGAGGTGGAGGCCAAATTCGTCCCCTTGATGACAAAGATAAGCTGAGATGTGATCATTGCGGCCACACGAGACACAATCGTGACGAATATTGGGTGCTCCATGGGAGACCCTCGCAACGAGGTGGGCGACTTGATTCTGACAATCGACGGACTACATCCCATGCTCATCTTGCTAACTCTCCAGACACTGTGGTCCATAGAGACAAGATCGAGGCTCTCCGCCACGCGGTTGAAGAGATGAAGATGTCCTTATCATTCGAAGTTGTGGACCTACGAAGTACCTCCACCAGCTCCTCATCTTATATGGCCCAATCAGGTACCACTAGCAGCATGTCTATACCATGCATTATCAATTCAGGTGCTTCGGATCACATGATAGTATAGACTCAGTCTTTTCTCAATGTAACCATTATTTAGGAAATGGTCAAGTCCGAGTAGCGGATGGCACTAGATCTTCCATCTTAGGGCAAGGGACTGTTAACCTTACCCCATCCCTTCACATCACCAAGGTCCTTTATGTTCCAAAACTACATACTAATCTTATTTCTGTCAGTAGCCTTACTCGTTCTCTCAATTGTAGTTTTACTTTCTTTCTGTCTCATTGTGTCTTTCAAGACCTAGTGACGAAGAGGACGATTGGATGTAGACATAAAGATCATGGACTCTACAAGTTGCATGCCCCCTCTCTAATGCTTATGCCTTGACCGCCTCTATAGAACATATTGGCTTATGGCACCGCCGCCTTGGCCACCCTCCGCCCGCTGTTCTCACCCACCTCTTTTCCAAACTTGTTTCGTTAAATTGTAATGTACCCTTTCGTTGTGAACCATGTGTCCTCTCCAAACAATGTCGATCCTCTTATCCTCTAAGTAATCATAGGTCCTCACTCCTTTTACTCTAGTGCATTCTGATATATGGGGACCTGCACCATATGTGTCATTCCCTGGACATCATTATTTTATATATTTTATTGATGACTACTCCCGTGTCACATGGTTGTATTTGCTTAGATCCTGTGATGAGTTATTGTCTGTTTTTGTTGCATTCCATAAAATGATATTCACTCAATTTAATGCTAAAGTTTAGGTTCTTCGATCCGACAATGGTAAAGAATATTTGAGCTCCAATTTTTTTTCAGTACGTTTCTAAGCATGGGATTCTCCACCAAACCATGTGTGTGTACACACCACAATAGAAAGGGGTGGCCGAGCGTAAGAACCGACACTTGCTTGAGGTGACTCGCTCCCTCCTTGCTTCAATGAATGTCCCATCTCGGTTTTGGTCTGAAGTCGTCCTTACTGCTTCTTTTCTTATAAATCGTCTCTCGTCTCGTGTGCTAGCATCCAAACGGCCCTTAGAGTGCCTAATGCCTACCTCCACCTCCGTGTTTCCATTGCCATCGTGGGTATTTGATTGCACATATTTTGTGCATCTACCCAAACCTGAGCGGACCAAGTTGGGCCCCACCTTACTCAAGTGCGTCTTCTTTGGCTATTCTCCCACATAAAAGGGCTATAAATGTTACCATCCCTCAAGTCATCGCATTCTTGTGTCAACGGATGTTACCTTCTTTGAAGAGCTTTCTTTTTTCCTTGCCGTCGGGACTCCTCTTCAGGGGGAGAGTTGCATTAGGGAAGAGTTCTCTATATCTGTGCCAACACTGCTTCCCGTGGAACCTGAGGTGCCACACCATATGGAATTATCACAGACTTCGAAGTAGGTTGGGGGGCAAGAGAAGGCAACGGATGAGGCAATACAACTCTACTCCCGACGTACTCAACCTGGATTGGAGTCTGCACATCCTCATGTCCTCTCCAAGACCCTTCTTTAGACCCAGATCCACAATATGCTCCACAAAATCAAGGAATGCCCTTTGATGAACTCAATGTTACATTCCTATTTCCATTCGAAAGGGAATTCGTTCTCATACTCCATCTACTCGCTACCCAATATCTAAGTTTGTCTCTTATGCATCTCTATCACCATCATATCGTGCATTCCTTACCTCTTTTTTCAAAGTTTCTATACCTCGAAATGTGGTTGAAGCAATGACCCATGAATGTTGGCGCCATGCTATGTGGGAAGAGATGGCAGCCTTGGAAAAAAATGGTACATGGGAGCTTGTGGACATACCACAAGGGAAGAAATTAGTAGGATGCAAATGAGTATTCTCCATCAAGCACAAGGCCGACGGACAAGTTGAACAATACAAGGCAATTAAGGCTCGTAGTAAAAGGATTTACCCAAACAAATGGGATAGACTACCATGAGACCTTTGCTCCAGTCACCAAGATGAATACTATACGGATTCTTCTATCCGTAGCGACTAACCGTCGGTGGGAACTACATCAACTTGATATCAAGAATGTATTCTTACATGGGGACCTAGCTGAAGAGGTCTACATGGAACAACCTCCTGGCTTCTACTCAGTTGTGGGGAGATTCAAAGTGTGCAAACTCAAGAAAGCCTTATACGGCCTCAAGCAATCTCCAAGAGCTTGATTTGAGAGGTTCAGTGGGGCTATGAGGAAAGAAAGCTATGTGCAAGGGTACTCAGATCATACACTCTTTGTTAGGAAACATGATGGCACAATCACGCTTCTCTTGGTTTATGTTAATGACATTGTGATCACATACTCCAATAGTGGTGAAATTTAAAGACTCAATCATAAACTCACCCAGGAGTTTGAGATCAAGGATCTCAGAAAGCTAAGATACTTCCTAGGCATTGAAGTTGCAAGATCTAGAGAGGGGGACATATTCATATCTCAAAGGAAGTATGTCCTTGATCTCTTTAAAGAATCAGGAATGATGGGTTGCAAACCGGCAACCACTCCTATTGAGCAGAATCATAAATTGGCAAACGAAAGTGGGGAACTACTGAAGGATGTTGGGAGATACCAGAGACTTGTGGGCAAGCTCATTTATCTCTCCCTCACTCTACCCGATATTACCTATGCAGTTGGAGTTGTTAGCCAATTTATGTATGCCCCAGGAACCGTGCATTTGGCTGCCACCTACAAAATTTTGAGATACTTGAAGATGAGCCCAGGAAAGGGCCTTACCTTTGGTTGCCATGAGCATCTCAAAGTTGAGGCTTATACGGGTGCGGATTGGGCAGGCTCCATAAGTGATCATAGGTCTACCACCAGCTACTGTGTGTTTGTTGGTGGTAATTTGGTGTTATGGAGAAGCAAGAAGCAAACTGTGGTCGCTCGGTCTAGTGCAGAAGCAGAGTGTTGGGCCTTGGAACTAGGAATGTGCGAAATAATTTGGGTAAAGATTTTGTTGAAGGAGATCGGATTCCATGTGCGAGACAAAATGGAGTTGTTCTGTGATAACATGGCGGCAATTAGCATTGCACATAATCTAGTCCAACATGATCACACCAAACACATAGAGATCGATAGACACTTCATCAAGGAAAAGGTCACCTTTGGAGAAATTGACACTACATATGTAGCTACCAGGGATCAACTCGCGGACATTCTTATAAAGGGTGTATCAAGTTCCAAACTAGCTCGGTTTGTAACAAGTTGGGCATGCGGGATATCCATGCACCAACTTGAGGGGGAGTGTTGTTGTATGGTATTGTGTCCCTTGTGTGTGTCCCTGTGGTTGGGGACAAACGTCTATCTAAAAGTCCCCAGGTGAAGCTGAAGAAAAAATAACAGAGCATCTCTCTCTCTCTCTCTCTCTCTCTCTCTCTATATATATATATATATATATATATATATATATATATATATATATATATATATTTCTCCCTTTACTAGAGTTGTTCTTGTGACTAACTTGGGGTCTGATCACAACCATGTGTGAGCCTTAGGCCTTTGGCCTCTCTACAGTTTGCAATTCCTAACATAAATTAAACTTATACTTGATGGAATTGGCTACATGTTCACCACACGTCGGCTTATTAAGGATGTCTTAATACAAACTCTGAAGGTTTGGTATTTGATGAGAAACAGTCCATTCATTTTGTGATGAATCGTAGTCCTTCCTAATCCTATGGATGATCAAGCTAGATTTTGACAATTAGGATTATAAGGGGTGTCCTAGTTTAGTTTTAAATAGTAGACTACCATCTATTGAGGTAATTATCTAGCCGATGACTAAACTAGAAATGCCTCTTTCTCTCTCTCTCTCTCTCTCTCTCTCTCTCTCTCTCTCTCTCTCTTTCTCGGTTTCAACCGTTAGGTTACGAGATAGAGGTAAATGCATGAGTTGTTTTTTGGCTCGTTTGGTTTCACTCGGATTTCAAAACGTATTTGATTTGCTCCTACGATCAAGTTTGTAAGGATGTCTATCTTATTTCTATATATAAATAGACCATCGTATTGCTTTGTTTTCATCTGTGAAGAATTATTTTGCGTGTGTGCCTTGTTCTTAAGTTTTCATATGAAAGTGTTTTGTTTTCCTTGTTCTGGGTTTCGTTCATCATCGTTTTACTCTATATTTGATATAAGCTTTGATATTTCAATGTTCCATATGTTGTAGCCGATAGGTACTCAACATGGATTTTCTAAATTAGCATTATTGAATAATAACTTTGGTTAATGAATAAATATGATGTGTGTAATGCAGATATAATAAGGATCATATAGAGCACAGTAGGTTACTGAGGTGCATGGTTGATCCATGCTTAGTATACTTAGTGGACCAGTCTCCTGTGTAGGCCTAGCTATAGTTCACAACTTTGATGATGCTGGTCTCTTTACCTAGAATAAGGTATTGCAGGTTGAGGGTTTGTGGTGAAGTCTCTACCACAGGTACTTGGTATCTCCATTCACCTAGTTAAGCATGATGATCATGTTAAACAAGAACCAGAATGGTGCACAGATCAGTAGCTCAGACACAGGTGCGTAAACCATTTTACGACTTTAGGTAGTCAGTCCTTAACCTTGAAGTACCATGATCACGTATTGGGCTAATCAGTTTTGTGGTGCTTTGATGCACCACTGTGTGAGGATCCTCCATAGTCCAATACCAAGATGTGTTGGTACCAAACTGGCATTATAATGGCATGCTACTTCTACAAGTTATCCAATATCCAGAAATAGATGGGTGCATTTGATGAATCAGATTGTTCACATATTAAACCCAGGCCAGGTGGTCATCAGTTAGCTTGACGGGACTCCGGTTGCAAGGCATAGAACCGGAGACCTATGGTGTTATGGTTGACAAGTCATTGAACCGAGTCAAGTGACCGATCGGGTTTGAAGGTGCTCCCTGTTGAGCGTCCATTTGGTGTGAATTATCCTTTCTTTTTCATGCACATAGCGTCACTTTGCTACGTAAAACTTTTATAATACACGTAAACTGCATGAGTTTCTTTGCACCATGATATAGTAGACTCTCATACGAACCCAACGACATATTGGTTCACTCGCATACATTGCATGCATGAAAGATACAGAGCCTGAAAGTCCAAATTATTCTTTTATCGATAATCGTGTTTAAACCTGACAGGCGTCATTTCATGTGTGTCTTTCAGGAATCGATCCGGTAAGCGATGCAGTCAGCTCAAGGGCATCATACTGAAGCGTTGGATACTCTCACGGTGACCCGATGAAGGTTGCATAATATGTTTTGAAGCAGTTCTGAAGAACAATGGAGCAAAGACTAAGTACATGATTTGGCGGAGAATTGACTTCATCGGGCGGACGAAGACCCCCGGACATTCTACAGAGCTTAATGAGGCATGATGGTGACTTACAGATGTGGCACGGAGAACACCCGAACCTACCACCTTTTCTCTCTCCTCTATTTCTTTCTGCCCTTTCTTTTCTCTTTCCCATACGATTCCATCGCAACCATCCATCCATCTCGGTCTGACCCGATCACATCCGCCCCTTACAATACAATACCCATGCACGTTCAACATATTCCATCACAGCCTTTAGTGCATCAAGCCATCACAACCACCCTTTGAAATCCAAGCCCAGCAGCGCTTCATTGCAGCCCACCAACCCAACTCGATGATCTCATCCCGTGCATCAGCATACACCGATCCCACTTAATGCATGCAGCCTCCCCACCATCACAGCCGTCCGATGGCATGCAGGATCAACCCCCACCGAACTCTCTCTATTTCCCTTTCTCTCTCACGGACCATTGATCACAGCCGTTCCTTCCCACCATGTAGCCATCCCTCTCTTTATTTCCCAATAAATCACAGCCGGCCGTGCTACAGATCACATGCAGGCCCAGCTGCATTCCACCGAACCCATCACAGCCGACCGTTCCGTGCACCTCAAACACACCCTTGCACCATCAGCTCCGGATCTCTCTCTCCCGTTTCCTACTCTCTCTCTAGGCGATCTTCTCTCTCTCTTGCTCCGGACTTCTCTCTCTAAGCCAACCACCCAGCAGCCCATTAACCGCACCCTCTCTTTCCTTAACCGCCCGAGCCTTTCTCTCTCTAAAGTCCGATACTCTCTCTCTCTTTCCATTTCTTTCTCTTTCTAAAACTGAAACCCAGCGCCGGACTGCTATCCCTCCAACCCGATCACAGCCGTCCGATTCCCAGCTGTACCCGACCCATACACGCAACCAGTCGAACTTCTTTCTCTCTCCCGGATTTCTCTCTCTAAAACCCATGCACGTTCCCTCTCTTTCCTTATCTCTCTCACCACCGGACTCTCTCTCTCCTATATATAGGGAGGGATCCGAACCATCAAGGGGAGAGAGGTTTTGGACGAAAATCATCCACCACTAGAGGGGGGACGACCGAACCAACCATCCACCACCTTAGCTCCCACCACTTAGGACCGAAGCCATCATCTTCTCCTTCATCTTCCACCATTCACGACCAAACCCGAAACCCTAATCCTCCACATCCGAGCCGCCATCGCACCATCGTTCGAGCCGTCATCCGTCATCCGTACCATCGAAGCCGTGCCGCAGCCGAGTCGAAGTGAAGGAGCATCGATCGGAGAGGAGGACAACGAAGAGCAAAAGCGTATTCCGAGAATGATCTGTATCTTGCTCTTCCCTTCCCTTACTTTTGATGTAATGCAACTCATGATGAACTAAACATATTGCTAAGGCTTAGATGAAACCTCGGTTATAAATATTATTTAGGTTTATTTTATGTGATCTATGCCAATGCTCTTTAATGTTTATGCGATTCAATTCTTAATTAATTGATGACTCAATTTGCTCTCACAATCCATGCCATGTATGTTTTGTAGTTAGCACTATAATTGATCGTCATGCAATTAGGCCTATTTTAATCGAATAATTAAAACCCAGATCTTGCATGCTTAACTCAGACATCGGATGCTCTGCTCATGTGCTTTGATCCGTTGTGCTTAACCTAGATGTGTGATGCTTCGTTTTATTACATATGCTTGAATTGAATCCAATATTAGAAAATCATATTTAGAGCCTAACGATCACATCCTCGAGTCGAGCACGGGAATCGTATTCCCGCATGCTACTCGTTTGCATAGATCATTCTGAATAAACCTAGTAATATGGATAACCGAGGTGGATTCGAATGCCTTAGTACCTTCTCCACTTGAAACTCGACTTACCGTAACTAGCTTATTTTCCTTTCTTTAATTAATTTACTTTAATCTCACAACAAATCAACTCCAATTAAAATTATCTTTTAAAGTAGCTTAGGCAAATAGTTGATAACCCTAGATTAGACTGCTTCCCTCATTAGCAATCCCTGTGGGATCGACCTCGTAATACGTACCGCTCCTACAAAGCGATTCGTGCACTTGCGAGTTATAATTTAGATCAAATTAAAGCCTTAATTTAGGATTAGTTTAGATCGCATCAAGTTTTTGGCGCCGTTGCCGGGGATTGCAACGGAGCTTTCGAATTTAGGTTATTTCATATTTGCCCTATCTTGTTTAATTAGGTAGCTTTTATTCTCTATTTCTAAACAAAAAAAAAAAAAAAACAAAAACTTCTTTTCGAGCGGTGTATGTCCACGTGGACTCGCGTGAACGGCCGCTTAGTTCGAAACGAAGCATTAGAAATTCCTCTCACCTTTGTGGGTAACGTCTCCATCTTTAATACAATGGTGAATGGAAACCCACCTCAAGCGATGACCTTGAAGGAGTACATGTACCCTACTCGGTCCACTCAACCTTCTAGCATCACGCTTCCAGCTGCTACGGCTCACTTCGAAATTAAATCCGGCATGATCCAAATGCTACCGGTCTTCCGTGGCATGGCCACTGAAAACCCGTACCAACACGTTAGGGAGTTTGAAGATATCTGCGGTACAATGAAATTTAATCAAGTTACTGATGACTCTCTCAAACTTAGGTTGTTCCCATTCTCCCTGAAAGAAAAAGCCAAAGCTTGGCTAATTTCGATACAACCGGGAACCTTTACGACTTGGAAGAGTCTAGCTGAAGCATTCTATAAGAAATTCTATTCCAAGCAGAAGACTGCTATTGCACGTCAATCTCTCAACATGTTTCATCAATTAGAGGGAGAGACTTTCTACACATACTTCGAAAGATTCAAGGATCTTCTACTTGAATGCCCTCATCATGGGTTTGAAAAAATTCGACTGATCCAGATCCTCTACGAAGGTCTCAACTATACGACTAAGACTATGGTAGAATCTCTCTGTAATGGAGGATTCACCGAGAAGACTGTCGATGAGGCCTGGAATTATTTCGAGGAAATGGCAGAGAATACCTTAGAATGGGAGCCAGTTAGTGTTGACCCTAAGAAACCCATTGCTACTAGCAAAGGAGGTCTTTATAAAGTCGAATCTAGTTTCGAAGATGATGCCAAAATGGCCGCACTAATACGAAGACTCGAAGCCTTAGAAGTAAACAAGGAGGCGAACACTACTGCGTCTGAACCTACTAGATTTAAGGAATCCCCTATCTGTGTCTTGTGTGATGGAACCGACCATCTGGTCGAGGATTGCCCTGGTTTACCAGTGGTTAAAGCTGAGCAAGCAAATGTGCTTGATACCTTCCGTAAGTTCAACCAAGGTAATAACCCTTATAGTCAAACGTATAATCCTGGTTGGCGAAACCATCCAAACCTTGCTTGGAAGCCACCACAAGGGTATGGAGGAGGATCATCTTTTCAAGGTCCTAATCAATACCCCTCCTCTAATCAACAATATAGATCCAATAACCAGTTCAATCAAGAGAATCAAAATACTGCGGCACCACAAGCACCTCCCTACATCCCTCCTAATCAAAGAAAGCCATCGGTGGAAGATATGCTCCAACAAATTTTACAGAAACAAATTATACAAGAGCAATCTGAAAAGGTCAATCAACTTGCCATAGCTAAATTAGAAACTCAATTCGAACAACTTGCAGCGTCAGTAGGAGGACGAGAGAAAGGCCAATTTCCAAGCCAAACAATTCCTAATCCGAAAGGACAAAGCTATGGCCAAAACTCTTCAAAAGGCCAGTTTGAAGTTGGAACTACCTCTAGGGAACCCCATAAGGAAGTTCAAGCAATTCATACCCTAAGATCTGGCAAGGAAGTGGACAATCAAGTTCAAAATCCAGATGAAAACCAAACCAATACTGAAACTTCGAATGAGCGCCATAGTCAACCTGCTCAAGAGGATACGACAACTCAAAAAGATAAAGAACCTGTCGTTGAATCTTGCGCAAGACCTTATATACCCAAGGCCCCATTCCCACAGCGCCTGCAAGCCAATAAAAAATCTAATCAAAATGAGGGCATCCTAGAAGTCTTTAAGAATATGCAAATCAATATCCCATTCTTGGATGCCATTAAGCAAATACCCTCCTATGCTAAGTTTCTCAAGGACCTTACTACTATTAAAAGAAAAACATCTGTTCCTTGTGCTGCTACTATGGCAGCCCAAGCCTCCTGTTTTATTCAACAGACTGTTGCACCCAAGTATAAGGATCCGGGCTGTCCAACTATTTCTATAGGAATAGGAGACACAATAGTGGAAAAATGTCTTCTGGATTTGGGTGCTAGCGTTAACCTTCTACCCTATTCGGTTTACACTCAATTAGGTTTGGGGGAGTTAAAACCCACAACCCTGACGTTACTTTTAGCCGATAGGTCTGTAAAAATTCCAAAGGGCGTTGTTGAAGATGTCATCATTAAGGTGGACGAATTCTACTTCCCTGCTGATTTTGTCATCCTCGACACTGAGCCAGTCCTAAACCCTATAAACACATCCCTGTGATCTTAGGTCGACCATTCCTTGCCACGGCGGATGCTGTTATTCGATGTAGAAATGGAGTAATGACACTTTCATTTGGCAATATGAAGGTCGAACTCAATGTCTTTCGTAATAGCGTGCAACCTTCTGACATGGATGACGTTGAAGAAGTTGATATGATTGATACTCTGGTTGGTGATACTTTTGATAACTCTTGTTTTAGTGATCCATTAGAACAATGCTTAGCCCATTTCGGACTAGACATGGACATGGATGCATCCATTAGAGAAGTCAATACACTCTTAGATTCTGCTCCTCCCATGGATATAGGTCGATGGAAGGCTAGGATAGAACCCCTACCAGTAAATAAATCTATGCCTATTCCATCAATCATCGAACCTCCAAAGTTAGAATTGAAACCTCTCCCTGACACGTTGAAGTATACTTTTCTTGGTGACTCTGAAACCTTGCCTGTTATTATTTCTTCACAATTAGACAAGGACCAAGAAAAGCGATTACTTGACGTCCTACAAAAACATAGAGAAGCCATTGGGTGGACCATAGCTGATATCAAAGGAATTAGTCCGTCGATAGTAATGCACCAAATTCATCTCGAAGAGAATTCTAAACCCTCGAGAGAATCACAAAGGCGACTAAATCCCGTTATGAAGGAAGTAGTGCGAGGCGAAGTGATGAAGTTACTTGACGCAGGCATTATCTATCCTATATCCGATAGTCAATGGGTCAGCCCCGTACAAGTCGTTCCTAAAAAGTCTGGTGTTACCGTAGTTGCAAATGAAAGTAATGAACTAGTCCCAACTCGAGTCCAAACTGGTTGGCGAGTTTGTATTGATTATAGGAAGTTAAACGCTATGACTAGAAAAGATCATTTTCCCTTACCTTTCATTGATCAAATGTTAGAGCGTTTAGCAGGTCATGCATACTACTCATTTTTGGATGGCTATTCGGGATATAACCAAATCCCAATTGCTCGTGAGGATCAAGAGAAAACGACGTTCACATGTCCGTTTGGTACATTTGCCTACCGTCGCATGCCCTTTGGGTTATGCAATGCACCTGCTACCTTTCAGCGGTGTATGTTAAGTATCTTTTCAGATATGGTAGAACGATTTTTAGAGATCTTCATGGACGATTTCTCAGTTTTTGGATCTAACTTTGATGAAGGGTTATATCACCTGTCTCTTGTTCTGATCCGTTGTAAGGAGAAGAACTTAGTTCTTAACTGGGAAAAATGTCACTTCATGGTCAAATCTGGTATTGTTTTAGGTCATATTGTGTCAGATAAGGGGATAGAAGTTGATAAAGCCAAGGTGGATCTTATCTCTAATTTACCACCTCCAAAAACTGTCAGAGAAGTGCGATCCTTCCTAGGACACGCTGGCTTCTACCGCCGCTTCATTAAAGACTTCTCAAAAATTTCTAAACCCTTATGTGACTTACTAGCCAAAGATGTCTCTTTCGAATTTACTCCTGCCTGCTTGAATGCCTTTGAAAGGCTTAAAACTGAATTAACATCAGCACCCATCATCCGACCTCCTGATTGGAATGCTCCATTCGAGGTGATGTGTGATGCATCAGATTACGCTTTAGGTGCAGTTTTAGGGCAACGAAGTGCTAAACTCCCCCACGTCATTCAATACGCGAGCAAAACTCTTAATGATGCTCAACTCAATTATTCAACCACTGAAAAAGAGTTATTAGCCGTCGTCTTTGCCCTAGACAAATTTCGTCCCTACCTAATTGGATCAAAGGTTATTATTTTTACTGATCACGCTGCGCTTAAGTATCTTCTCGCAAAGAAAGATGCTAAAGCGCGATTAATTCGATGGATTTTATTGCTACAAGAATTTGATCTCGAAATTAGAGACAAAAAGGGATCGGAGAATGTAGTTGCCGACCACCTATCTAGGCTGATAGTTGAGCCAATGACAGAACCTACACCTATAGTCGAAACCTTTCCAGATGAGCAATTAATGCTAATATCTCATATTAACACCCCATGGTATGCTGATATTGTAAATTACCTAGTCACAGGACAGATGCCTAATACTTGGATTAAACAAGAACGAATGCGATTCATATCGAAAGCCAAATGGTATTTCTGGGATGAACCATATCTATTCAAATACTGTTCTGATCAAATTATCAGACGATGTGTCCCTGACTGCGATCATAAACATATTATCTCATTTTGCCATGACCACGCATGTGGTGGACACTTTAGTGGTAAGAAAACCGCTGCAAAAATTTTACAGTGTGGTTTCTATTGGCCGACCTTATTTAAAGATACTCATGCTTATTGCAAATCTTGTGATCGTTGTCAACGTCTAGGAAAAATTTCAAAACGTAATGAGATGCCCTTAAATCCAATTCTGATCGCTGAAATCTTTGATGTTTGGGGCATTGATTTTATGGGACCTTTCCCTATGTCTTATGGTTGCCAATACATTCTAGTCTCTGTTGACTACGTCTCAAAATGGGTTGAAGCAGTCGCATGCCGAACAAATGACCACAAGGTCGTGGTCCAGTTCCTTAAAGAGAATATTTTTGCTAGATTTGGAACTCCACGTGCTATCATTAGCGATGGAGGTAAACAATTCTGCAATAGAATTTTTGAAGCATTAATGAATAAGTACTGCGTCACCCATAAGGTAGCCACTCCCTACCACCCTCAAACTAGTGGGCAAGTTGAAATTTCAAATAGGGAGATAAAGACGATTTTAGAGAAAACAATTAACCCTAATAGGAAGGATTGGTCACTTCGGTTGACTGATGCCCTGTGGGCATATCGTACAGCTTTTAAAACTCTGATTGGAATGTCTCCATATCGCATAGTCTATGGGAAGGCCTGTCATCTGCCTGTCGAGTTGGAACATAGGGCCTATTGGGCGATTAAACGATTAAATTATGACCTCGATAAGGCCGGTAAACAAAGAAAACTTCAACTCGATGAGCTCGATGAGATTCGAAATGATGCGTATAATTGCGCTAAGCGATATAAGGATCGAATGAAGATCATGCACGATAAGATCATAACTCGAAAGGAATTATATCCAGGCCAAAAAGTCCTATTATACAACTCTAGATTGCATCTGTTCCCTGGCAAGTTAAAATCACGTTGGACGGGACCATACATTATCGACAAAATTCACCCATACGGTGCGGTAGAACTCTTAAATGATAAGGATGGAACCACTTTCCAAGTGAACGGACATCGCTTGAAACCATACCTTGAGTATCTGACCCCAGAAGTTGAAGAGGTACTTCTGGAAGATCCTGTTTATCATGATTGATTTATCTATCTACTAAAAATCCTCTATTGTATAATAGCTGTTAGTTGTTTTTTTTTTATCATCTCCTATTTTTCTGTTTCAGTAGAATATCTGCTATTTATTTTTAGTTAAACTATGATTGTCTTTTCTTTTTCTTCGTGGCACTAACATTTTGCAGGAAACTATCATACAAAACACGTTTAAGGTATTATCCATCCTTAAAACTTTGTACTTGTATTTTTCATATATGTCCTTAAAAAAAATGCTATCATATAATGCCATCATCTCATTCATGAGCATGTCTAATTCATACATTGAGGACAATGTCTAATTTAAGTTTGGGGGTGTGATGTACCTTTTTGCAAAATCTTGTATGCATTCAATTTCCACAAAATTTTTCTGTTCTTATTTTGAATTTTTTTTACACAAAAAAAAAAAAAAAATTGTTTTTTTTAAAATAATATTAATAATGCATCAACTTACGCTGTAGTGGGACAGCTCGGCACATACGTCCTGGCGTATGTGTGTCTCGTCTGTAGTCCCCTACCAAAACTACAGCGTTCGTATAGAAGTCTATAGGAATTTGCATTTGCATATTTTTATTTTCTTGTTCATATTTTAGTTTCTTATCGTATTACTTTTGGTGTCCTTTTCGTTCTTTCAGAAAAAAAAAAAAAAAAAAAATTGATATAGATATTTTACCTTTATTTCAGATTTTGTAGTATAATTCTAGTGTACTCGAATAGGACTATAAGGCACTTGGTAATCAAGGTATAAAGTCCAAGGATTAGCTAGAAAGAGTATGTCTAATATGGTTCTGACCCTTGGTAACCTTTTAGAGATTGTCAAAACAAACTAGACTTGACTTTCACTTTACATCTGGCTTACACCTCTAGGGTCTAGATTCAAAGCTTTCATATCACCTAATAGTCACTTGGAGTCCTGATGAACCATGCGGATCTGGTTCACTTGGTTTGAAAAAAAAAAAAAAAAAAAAAATCAGTAGAAAAGCGACCAGTGAATTCTAAGGTATAGCGAAAAGGGCTACCTATTAGCATGGTCTAGGACCTGATTATATAAAAGTCTTAACTTGTATGCCCTAGTATGAGTGAAGCCTGGTCGATAGGGTTATGAGAATGATCATATGGATGCAGAGTGAATCAAATATAAAGGCAACATGAGGATGGCTACCTAACTCATGAGAGCGTTGGCAGCGTGTCATGGGCATAGAGTGCAGCTGGCATGGTACAAGTTAGGAAGGGATATATAATTAGATCCAGAAAAAAATGAGACCAAAAAAAAAAAAAAAAAAAAAGAAAAGAAAATAGTGTGAAAGCCGTCGCTATAAACAATGTGGGGAAACTGGAATATCACATATAAAGCCGAAAGGTATTAAGGTGAATATCCACAACTCTCACTAGCCTGTCTAGATTAGCTGGTTTTGACTCAGGTTCTAAGGTCGACTTTGACCGTTCTAGGAGACTGTTAGAATGTTATGAATGTAGAGAACCAAACCCCCAGTTGTGTTTAGCCCAGACAGCACCATGCACTCGAGCATAGTTGACCTTGACCTTTTCTAACGGGAAACTAATAGTTAGAACCTAAAGTGCTTACTTCGAAAGCCGAAGCTTGGGCTAGGTACCTTGTGAGTCGTGTGCTTTAGAAATTCTATTTTTGAGTACTTTTTAATTATTCTACGAAACCGACTTTTCTTATTTCTTATTTATATTTTCAAAAAAAAAAAAAAAATTTGAATTTTGTGGGTAGATTCACTGCAAACTCTCACGAGACAAAACTCGTCCACTGGGGTAACCTAGGGGTTTAACGGCTTGTTGCACGTGCTAAGTGCAATCGCGATTCCTGCGAAAGTGAGTTAGCTATTTTTATTCTTATTTTGTTTGCTTTCTCGAGGACGAGAAATATTCAAGTTTGGGGGTGTGTTGAGCGTCCATTTGATGCGAATTATCCTTTCTTTTTCATGCACATAGCGTCACTTTGCTACGTAAAACTTTCATAATACACGTAAACTGCATGAGTTTCTTTGCACCATGATATAGTAGACTCTCATACGAACCCAACGACATATTGGTTCACTCGCATACATTGCATGCATGAAAGATACAGAGCCTGAAAGTCCAAATTATTCTTTTATCGATAATCGTGTTTAAACCTGACAGGCGTCATTTCATGTGTGTCTTTCAGGAATCGATCCGGTAAGCGATGCAGTCAGCTCAAGGGCATCATACTGAAGCGTTGGATACTCTCACGGTGACCCGATGAAGGTTGCATAATATGTTTTGAAGCAGTTCTGAAGAACAATGGAGCAAAGACTAAGTACATGATTTGGCGGAGAATTGACTTCATCGGGCGGACGAAGACCCCCGGACATTCTACAGAGCTTAATGAGGCATGATGGTGACTTACAGATGTGGCACGGAGAACACCCGAACCTACCACCTTTTCTCTCTCCTCTATTTCTTTCTGCCCTTTCTTTTCTCTTTCCCATACGATTCCATCGCAACCATCCATCCATCTCGGTCTGACCCGATCACATCCGCCCCTTACAATACAATACCCATGCACGTTCAACATATTCCATCACAGCCTTTAGTGCATCAAGCCATCACAACCACCCTTTGAAATCCAAGCCCAGCAGCGCTTCATTGCAGCCCACCAACCCAACTCGATGATCTCATCCCGTGCATCAGCATACACCGATCCCACTTAATGCATGCAGCCTCCCCACCATCACAGCCGTCCGATGGCATGCAGGATCAACCCCCACCGAACTCTCTCTATTTCCCTTTCTCTCTCACGGACCATTGATCACAGCCGTTCCTTCCCACCATGTAGCCGTCCCTCTTTCTTTATTTCCCAATAAATCACAGCCGGCCGTGCTACAGATCACATACAGGCCCAGCTGCATTCCACCGAACCCATCACAGCCGACCGTTCCGTGCACCTCAAACACACCCTTGCACCATCAGCTCCGGATCTCTCTCTCCCGTTTCCTACTCTCTCTCTAGGCGATCTTCTCTCTCTCTTGCTCCGGACTTCTCTCTCTAAGCCAACCACCCAGCAGCCCATTAACCGCACCCTCTCTTTCCTTAACCGCCCGAGCCTTTCTCTCTCTAAAGTTCGATACTCTCTTTCTCTTTCCATTTCTTTCTCTTTCTAAAACTGAAACCCAGCGCCGGACTGCTATCCCTCCAACCCGATCACAGCCGTCCGATTCCCAGCTGTACCCGACCCATACACGCAACCAGCCGAACTTCTTTCTCTCTCCTGGATTTCTCTCTCTAAAACCCATGCACGTTCCCTCTCTTTCCTTATCTCTCTCACCACCGGACTCTCTCTCTCCTATATATAGGGAGGGATCCGAACCATCAAGGGGAGAGAGGTTTTGGACGAAAATCATCCACCACTAGAGGGGGGACGACCGAACCAACCATCCACCACCTTAGCTCCCACCACTTAGGACCGAAGCCATCATCTTCTCCTTCATCTTCCACCATTCACGACCAAACCCGAAACCCTAATCCTCCACATCCGAGCCGCCATCGCACCATCGTTCGAGCCGTCATCCGTCATCCGTACCATCGAAGCCGTGCCACAGCCGAGTCGAAGTGAAGGAGCATCGATCGGAGAGGAGGACAACGAAGAGCAAAAGCGTATTCCGAGAATGATCTGTATCTTGCTCTTCCCTTCCCTTACTTTTGATGTAATGCAACTCATGATGAACTAAACATATTGCTAAGGCTTAGATGAAACCCCGGTTATAAATATTATTTAGGTTTATTTTATGTGATCTATGCCAATGCTCTTTAATGTTTATGCGATTCAATTCTTAATTAATTGATGACTCAATTTGCTCTCACAATCCATGCCATGTATGTTTTGTAGTTAGCACTATAATTGATCGTCATGCAATTAGGCCTATTTTAATCGAATAATTAAAACCCAGATCTTGCATGCTTAACTCAGACATCGGATGCTCTGCTCATGTGCTTTGATCCGTTGTGCTTAACCTAGATGTGTGATGCTTCGTTTTATTACATATGCTTGAATTGAATCCAATATTAGAAAATCATATTTAGAGCCTAACGATCACATCCTCGAGTCGAGCACGGGAATCGTATTCCCGCATGCTACTCGTTTGCATAGATCATTCTGAATAAACCTAGTAATATGGATAACCGAGGTGGATTCGAATGCCTTAGTACCTTCTCCACTTGAAACTCGACTTACCGTAACTAGCTTATTTTCCTTTCTTTAATTAATTTACTTTAATCTCACAACAAATCAACTCCAATTAAAATTATCTTTTAAAGTAGCTTAGGCAAATAGTTGATAACCCTAGATTAGACTGCTTCCCTCATTAGCAATCCCTGTGGGATCGACCTCGTAATACGTACCGCTCCTACAAAGCGATTCGTGCACTTGCGAGTTATAATTTAGATCAAATTAAAGCCTTAATTTAGGATTAGTTTAGATCGCATCACTCCCCACCTCTCAAGTCGAGTCATGGCATCAATATTGGAAGGATCAATGGTTACCCGGTTTAAGTGGAGAACAGAGATTACGAGAGCGTAATATTTATTTAGGATAACTAGAGTGCACCCTATGTTGCACTCTAGGTGGCTATGCGGGTTAATATGATTCAGACTGATTAATGGTACACTCAGTATGACAACGAGTTAGTTAATTAGAAATATGGTTGAAATTAGGAATTTTAAGCCTTGAAGGTTCCACTTTATCGTTTCGTGTAGGAATTATACACCTTATTTATTTAGGTGTGTTTGGTTCAAGGTAGCTCGATACAGCGTAAGCCTGAACCCTAAAAGCCCATTCATATATGTAGTAGCCCATAGAGGTATTTTGATAAATACCAAATTTGGGTTGTCCACGTATAAAATTTGGATCATACCTTAACTAGAATAAATCCCCGAGTTCACAGGTGAGGTCAAACCCTATATCCATTGGGTAAATCTCTCTCTTAAATAGTAGTCGTCTCGTTATAGGAGCATTTTTGTTCAGATCCTATTATAGGTGGAGGCCACCTTTCTTGGAGCAAGGGATAGGGTAGCTGCCCCCCTATTTTCCTCCTCTAGATATATATGACCGGTTCCCCTATTTACGTGTTTGACCAAGTCAAACCCATAACTTTCCTCCTAAAATATTGAAAGGGGTTTTCCGTCGCACCTGCTAGATGATGACACGTGTACCGTCCGGCTTTCCTTGACCGGAAGACCTGAAGAACCAGGCAAAATGAACCAAGTCCGGATGATCAAATCCGACCCGCGAGGCTGCACCATCTACAGAGAGATACGCTATAAAGGAAGGTCGTGAGATCCCAAGCTCCTTGACCAGAATCAGGTCGGGGAAAAGGTCGCACAGGTCGTGGACCTGGCCCGACTGTTCACATTCCTGGAAGGCCAGACCTGATCAACGCCGGAGAACCGCCATTAGGTGAGGAAAGATCAAAAGGTGCTATAATGGCCGGGAGGGATCGCCAAGCTGGGCAAACCCGAGGATATCTCGCCCGTAGGATCGTGGGTTACCCGCGATGAAGTGTAACGGCCACACTCCATGGGAGCATAGAAGAAAAGATTTGAATGGCATCCAATCGAAAGGGATCTGCCATAACTGACCTGAGATCATCGGAGGATAGACCGCAGTGATTGCACATAGATAAGTCTACAAAAGAAACCTCGCCCCTTTTTGGGCAGGTAAGCAATTCAAATCTAGTGGAGTAATTCGCTTCTGACACCCACGACCACACTACACACTTTCTCTTCCT
The DNA here is from genome assembly GCA_947650365.1 of Chamaelirium japonicum. Lineage (NCBI taxonomy): Eukaryota > Viridiplantae > Streptophyta > Magnoliopsida > Liliales > Melanthiaceae > Chamaelirium > Chamaelirium japonicum. The sequence continues at coordinate 63,394,864 of OX393549.1, read as the reverse complement.
TCCCTGACTTTAGCGTCGAAAGGGCCTTGGCTCAGAGGTGAGCCTCGGTGTTTTTGTAGGTACTATAGGGAGGCGGTGGAGGACGATTTGCTCCATCTAACGATCGGGTGTAGCCGAAGGGAATTCCCCCCCCCCCCCATATTCTCTGGTGTCGTCTGTGGGATCCGTCCCATCTTAACGTGATCAACTTCAGCTTCCTTTCAAATAAGCTGCATCCATGATGATGACTCGCCAAAGAAAGGAGAAGTCAGTTGCTCAGGCATCTTCCGCCAACGCTGACGAAGGGGTCTTTCTGAACCAGGAAGGTCATGATCCTCCTGCCCTTCTTTCCTCGCATCAGATGCTAGAGGTTCTCTTGGCCAACCAAGAGAAACCGTTCCATATGATGGACGACCTGGTGGCAAAGAGCCATGCCCATCGGTATACGGATCTCTTGGATCACCTCGATGAAGCTCGGGGACGGTCCAGGACTCCGGCCAAGAGCCAATCTCAAGAGAGAACATCCCAGCGTCACCACACGCTGGAAAGGAGTCCCCAGAGATACGTTCCAAGCATCCAATAAAACGACATGATCAAGGACATGCTCCGGGGTTTAGCAGGACGAGTTGCCGATCCTTAGGCTCCTGATCTTGAGCATAGCAATTCACATTCCGGTGTTTGGGACCGACTTGGCCCTAAGCAAGCCATGGCGGAACGATGGTTCATGTTGATCCCGATGAGCCATACCTATACCGCACCTTCTAGAGGATCATCATCCTCAAATGAAGGACATCAATATCCCCGACACTGAAAGGATGGCTAAGCAGTGCTGGCTACTCGCTCGGCGATCTCGGTTTGTGTCCCTCGACACCCGATGCTGGTGCCATCTTCGGAGGAGCGGATGCACCTGTCCCAGGAGGATCTGATCAACCTGGTAGTCCAGCTCCTTGGGCACCAAGGGAACACGACGGCACAAAATGCCATGAAAGGGGCGGTGGAGAGCCCCCTCACTATTAGGGTGCAGGCGACTCACTTCCCTCATGACTGGCGAGCCCCTCAATTCGAGAGGTTCGACGGGTCTTGAGACCCGTGTACTCACCTATTGTAGTACAAAAACTAGATGAATCCGTATAACTCGATGGATGAGTTATGCCGGATGTTCCAGCGAAGTCTCAAAGGACCCGTGCTGGAGTGGTATTCTTGACTGCCCGTCGGCAGCATCGACGACTACACCGATTTGGCCCTTCAGTTCCTAGACAAGTACGGGTGTAACCGAAGGTAACCCAAAGGGATTGATTCCCTACTAAACCTTCGAATGATGCCGCGTGAGTCCCTGAAGGACTTCATCCTTCGTTTTAAAATGGAGGTCCTGGCTATCGATGATATGACTTTCCAGGGTGTGACAGTGACCATGACATTCCGGAGCGGGCTGAGGCCTGACCATGCCTTTTCGGAACTCCCTGGTCAAGAAGTCCGACCTCAACACGGGTGAACTATACAGCCGAGTGGAGCGCTCCATCCGCATGGAGGAAGACACCCAGGCAATGAAGCTCGCCAAGCCGCAGCAACATGAGATCAAGACGACGACTGACCGCAATGAGTCAACAAGCCAAGGCGCCAAGCATAAATTTTCAGAGCGCTCAGGATCGACGAACAGAAGGAGCAGGAAGTTTACTGTCCTCATGCATCCTCTGGATAAGGTCCTGTGGTGGATTCGGAACGAGTGTTACGCATGCTGGTTGACACCAGCACCCTAAAGGATAACTGGGCGCGGGAGCCGAACAAGCGATGCGAGTACCACCAAGGTCAGGATCATGAAACGCGTCATTGTCGGGCCCTGATGCACGAGCTAGATGACCTTATTGGGATATCTCAAAGAGTTCATAGCGCAACCTAACCCCGCCGGACAAGTTGCCAGAGAATGCATGCCTCCTCCTTCTCCCTGCTTTAGAGAAGCCGCACAGGGGACTCTACCCCCGCCTGAGCGGTTGGACCCACGAGCTACTCCTCAACTAAACATGATCCATGGATGCAGGCCAGCGTCGGCCCCCTTCATCAATTCCATACAGAAGAGAGCGAAGGAGGTGCTCCGAATCCAGATGGTGAACAACATCATCCATGTACCCCACCCAGGAAGACGAAGTGATGGACGATTTGGAGGGCCTCACCTTCAATAAGAACAACCTCCAAGGGGTGGGCCTCCCTCACAACGACCCCCTGGTGATCTAGTTGATGATCGAAAACTAGAACATCTATCGATGCCTCATGGTCACAGGAAACTCTGTGGAGGTAATCTATCTCCGGGCATTCCACCAGCTCGGCTTCACCTGCGAGCATTTGAAGCCTTCAAACACCATGCTGTACAACTTCACTGGAGAATCCGCAAAGGTAGCCGGAGAGATTACCTTGATGGTGGTCGCTGGACTAGCGACATGACATATCCAATTCATCGTGGTCAACGCGGAGTCACCCTATAATGTGGTCATGGGACGACCATGGTTGCACGAGATAGACGCCATCACCTCCACCAAGCATCAATGCATGAAGTTTTATATTGGAGGGAAGGTACTCTGTATCAAGGGGGATCAACATGCCATGGCCCGTGCGTAGATCGAGGCCGTGTGTGCTGGTGGGTCCTCCGTCGAACCTGGCTACCAGAAGGGGTAGCAACCACAGGATAACCTCGCCCTTGCGCAAGAGCACATGGATGAATGGGCGGAGTCACCCTCTGTCGAGCCGCTCGACAAAGTCAAGTTAGGAACAGGGAACCCCTACAGCGAACTTATGTAGGGAGTACCCTGTCCCCCGATGAGAAAGAGCCACTACTACGGTTCCTCCAGATTAACCGCGATGTGTTCGCTTGGAGTCACACCGACCTGACGGGGGTTAGCCCAGAGGTCGCATGTCACCGACTTAATGTCTGGGCAGACATGATCCCTATCAAGCAGAAGAACTATCATATCTCTGATCGCAAGAGTGGCCGTGAATGAGAAGGTCGATAAGCTGCTCCAGTCTGGCTTTATTCGGGAGGTCGAATACCTAGACTGGCTTGCAAATCTCGTTGCGGTGCCTAAGAAGAATGGGAAAGTATGGCTCTGCGTTGACTTTACAAACTTGAATGAGGCGTGTCCCAAAGATTCTTTCCCGCTGCCCTGGATCGACGCGCTAGTCGATCCTACAACGGGAGCACAGATGTTGTTTTTCATGGATGGATACTCGGGGTATAATTAAGTGCCGATGCATCCAAACGACCAAGAGAAGACAGTGTTCAATACAGAATGAGGTACTTACTGCTAGAAGGTGATGCCATTCGGATTGAAGAATACCAGAGCGACGTACCAGAGATTGGTAACTAAGATGTTCGCAGCCCAAATCGGATGAATAGTCGAGGTCTATATTGACGACATGGTGGTGAAGAGCCATACTAGGCCGGGACACATCGAGGACCTTGCTGAGGTATTCGCAATACTCTGAAGATTTAATCTGAAGCTCAACCCGGCTAAATGCGCATTCGGAGTCTCCTCGAGGAAGTTCCTGGGATTCCTAGTGATGCACCAGGGAATAGAAGCTAACCCAGACCAAATCAAAGCTCTGCTTGCCATGTCTTACCCGCATACGATAACGAAGATCCAATCGTTCAATGGGTAGGTCATGGCGTAGTGGCGCTTCGTCTCCAATCTCTTAGACGTTCGCAAACCACTGTTCGATGCCCTGCGTAAAGAGTCAAGCTACAGTTGGGATGACGAGAAGGAAGTGGCATTCCACAAGATAAAGTTAATTTTGGTCTTGTGAGCTCGGATTGTACCTAGCGGCGACCAAGGTGGCTGTCAGCGTAGTGATAGTCCGCGTTGACACCCAAGTCGAGAAGCCCGTCTATTTTATCAGTCGGATGATGAATGACATGGAAACCCGTTATATGAGGATAGAAAAAGTGCCCAGCACCTTGGTACATGCGACACCGAAGATTCATCCGTACTTCATTTCTCACCCCTTCCGAGTGATAACGGAGTATCCGCTGAAGCAAGCTTTGAAGGAAACTGGCCGAGATGGAAGGCTAAGGAGGTGAGCGACCGAGATGCTCCAGTAATGCATCTGATATGTGCCTTGAGTGACCATCAAGGGCTAAGTCTTTGTCGATTTCCTGAGCGACTTTCCCATAGAGGGATATGCTCAGGAGATGATGTACAAAAAAGACCCTTGGCAAGCAGAAGAGGCCGACTTGGGACCCAGCGAATGGGTCTTATCCGGTGAGTGGAGGATCTTCATCGACGGTTCAACAAATAGCTTAGGTGCGGGGATCGAAGTCATGATACTCTCCTCGGATAATATTGCAATTCGTAGATCGACATGGCTAGACTTCCCGGTGACCAACAACGAAGTTGAATACGAGGCCTTGATTGTTGGAATTGAGTTGGCTGAGGACTTGGGAGTCAGCGAGCTGACATTGTTCAGTGACTCCGAAGTCTTGGTGAACCAGATTAACAATGACTACGGCTCCCACGAACCCCTCATGGCGGCCTACGTATATCTGGTAAAGAAGAAGCTCGGTAGATTCACAAGGGCAAGCATCACTCACCTCTCCCGATTGGAAAATAAAGTAGCCGACACCTTGGCGAACACTGCATCAGCTCTCGATGGGATAGAGCCATATCACCTCACGGTGGAGGTCAAACAGAGCCCGTTCACCGAGATTGACGTGATGATGATCGACGCTGCACCAACTAGGCTGCCAGTCCCAAAACTCAACCAGGTAACGTACCCCGATTGGACCAGCCCGATCCGGGCTTACCTTACAATAGAACAGCTCTCGTCGGACTACCTCAAGGCACAGAAGGTGAAGAAAAGATCAAAGAAGTTCCAGCTCATAGCAGGGGTGCTCTACCAAAGATCGAGCAAGAGGCCCCTCCTAAGGTGCGTGGGACCAGAAGAGGCCCATGAGATTCTGTCAATGATACACGAAGGAGAAGGCGGTAATCACTACAGAGAAAGATTACTGGCACACAAAGTCAATCGAGCAGGCTACTATTGGCCTACCATTGAGGCCGACGCCATCAACTTTAGTCGAAAGTGCCAGCAATGCTAGAAGCACGGACCAGCCATTTATCAGCCCGCTGAAGAGCTCTAGAACCACTATGTTCCTTGGCCCTTCCAGCAATGGGGACTGGACATAGTAGGGCCTCTACCGGTAACTCTCAATAAGAAGAGGTTCCTGCTGATGGCAACAGACTACTTCACAAAGTGGGTGGAGGCCGTATCTCTAGCAACGATCAAAGATATTGACTTGGAATGCTTCCTGTGGAATAGCATCATCACCAGGTTCAGGATACCCAAGACCCTGATCGTAGACAACGAGACCTAGTTTAGTTCGGCGCGAGCAAAGGACTACTGTAGGCACTACGACATACAGATCCAGTTCTCTTCGCCTTACTATCCGCAAGCAAACAGTTAAGAAGAAGCGACGAATAAAACTATCATCTCCAATTTGAAGAAGATGGTCGACGGAGAAAAGGGGCTCTGGGATGAGCCCTAAAAGGCATACTCTGGGTTTACAGAATGATACTTTGGCAACCAACTCAAGAATCACCCTTCAACCTTGCCTTTGGGGCCAAAGCAGCGATTCCGATGGAAGCGATCTACCCTACAACCAGATCTAAAGCCGTTAGCTCAGGGATGAATGATGAGTAGATGGCAAACAGCTTAGACTTGCTAAATGAGAGAAGAGATCAAGCTGCTGCTAACCTGGCCAACTATGTCCAGTAGCTGAAGAGGGCTTACATTAAGAGGGTGAAGACTAGAGTCTTTCAAAAAGGAGACCTTGTTTGACGACAGATGACCCCCCACATGAAGATTCCAGCGCATGGGAAACTCGAAGCAAGATGGGAGGGCCCCTATATCGACAATCAAATCGTACTCGGAGGAGCTTATTACTTGAAGACCATAGAACGTCACTATCTTCTTCATCCATGGAACACATAATTTGAAGAAGTGTTATTATTGAAATGAAGCAGTCTTGGATGATTATCCCCTTTTTATTTTATTAAAAAAAAAATCCACCACTCTCCGCAAAGGGGTCAGTCTCTTCGTGATGAGAGAGACTCCAAGCCCCCTTTCTTAGAGTTGGAGATTGGGTCATCATCCGGAAACCCTATGGTGCATAAGAATTGGGATCCGATTGGTTCATCAACAATCGGTTCTCTTCTTCTAAAGTTATAGGTCAAGTTACCCTTTTAGTAGGGGGCTTGCTGTAAGCCCGAGATTAATACAACTCGGCAACCGATGAAAACAGTCGAGGCATGGTGAGTTTGAACTACGGTTCCTCACTAGTGATAGACCTAATAAAAAACCCAAAACCTTAGATTGGTACCTGATGAATTAGTTGAGGCATGGTGAATACTGAGTTGTGCCTCCTCATCGGTAATAGACAAAACAGTCGAGGCATGGCGAGTGTAAAGACCTGATATTTCCCTATAATAAAATAATATGAATATATTCTTTTCTTTCAGTGGATTGTTAGTGGAATGTCATGTTGCACATGCAGGACTATCCTGAGGCACTTACGGGAACGTAAGTGCACATGGTATAAGTCCGAGAGATAGTGTGCATAGGCTGCGCACATGAAAATACAAACTTTTTGTCCAATCGAGGCTGTTAGGCCCTAACTCCGGAACTCAGGTGAGTCTTCCTGAAACACTTTAGCATCTCCTAGGGGGTATGAAACATTCTCCCCAGGTGAGTTTTTACTTCGTCTGTGATCTGGGCTTGCGCACAGAGAAATCGGGCCCCTTTCACATACAAAGGGTAAAATCATCATTTTCAAAAAATAGACTTTTTTGCAAAATTATTAAAACTTATTTTTGGATCTAAATGTATTGAAAAATGGGTGTTTAGGGGATTATGTATATTTTTTTTGGTTTTTAGTGCTAAAGCCTAATCCTAGGTTCAGTTAGCCCTAAATCGGGTCCTAATCGGATTTTTAGCCTCTCTAATCACGCTTAACACTAATCAAATCCAAAGCCATCTCATGATAAGTCTTGTGGGGCCCATGTGATGTCATCCTACCTAATCCATGTGGGTATCATGATGATAAGATTAGTAAAAACTTAATTAGAAACGAACCTAACATAAAGACTAAATTAGGTTAGATTAGCACCTAATCTAGCCTAAATTAGACCCTAGAAACCTAATTTACCCTAAACAAAACCTACCCTATCTGGTTTGGAAGCTACGTGTGGTCCACATGAGGTCATTCCCCCCCCCCCATGTGCCTCCCACACAAGAAATCAAATGCCACCGAGGAGGGGGTGGTCTACCACATTAAAGGGATGAAAATCCCTTTGATTGTCATTTCCCCTCCCCTTATCTCTTCCTTACCTTATAATCCACGAATTTCTCTCATGTCTTACTGCTATTTCAGTCACTAATAAACCCAAAAATCCACCAAAAACCTTGAGGAAGCCATTGAACTAGTGAGCAAGCTCACTAGTTTGGGTTTTGCTAGAAAAACAGGAGAAAGAAAAGGGGAAGAAGATGAAGTGGTGGAGTGGTGGGCCAACGAATGAGAGGGTTCATCTAAAATCAAGTCAAGGTAAGATACCAAGGGTAGGAATAGGTTTCCATGATAGATTAGAAGTATTTCTAGTTGAATTCATCCATGAAGCTAGGTTTGATTTTATGAATTTTTGCCCAAAAATGCAGCCATGTATTGTTCTAAATATTCGACCCATAAAGCATGTTTTAAACATTAAATTAAGGCCATGAACATGTTCATATGCATGAATCCATCCACTCTCATGTTTTACAAATTTTGATTCGGGGTCGATTCGATCCCCAAATCTCATATTTTCCGAAGAACACGTCGGGTTTTCGGGTTTTCAAAATTTGCGATGAAACCCATAAAACCCTAAGATTTTGATCCGAAATTTGTAATTTAAATTTTAGAAAACTTATTATTATTGATTTTTATGATGTTATGAATACTTTTCGTGCTCGGTGGGATTCGATTCGGAGTGAATCGAACCCCCGATTTCTAGGTTTTCGGAGAAGGGTTTTATTTTTTGGTTTCTCGAAGATCCGAGATGAAAACCACAACAATGGTGGTTTTCGATCTGAAATCTTATAAATCCTTCATCCAAACTTGTTTGTGGATAATAAAATAAAATATTTATGATATCATAATGCCTTATATAAATAAATACCTAGGTAATCTAATTATGACATTATAATGACATAATACCTTAAATAAACCCTTTATGATCTCATAATGACATAATACTTTGAATAAACTTTTATGACATTATAATGACCTCATTTAAATAAATAATTAATAAAATAAATTATTAAATAAAAAATTAAGTAAATAAATTATTAATTAATTAATTAATTAACTTATTATTTAATTATTTAATTAATTAATTTTGAAAATCTAAAATAAAAATAGAAATAAAAATATTATTTTCCTGAGTCATGCATCGACTTAATATAGTGGCGGACCATTTAGAACGATGAAATAGGCTATTCGGGCCACCTGTTCGGGCCGGAAGAGAATTAGGGTTTGAAACCATAGACGGTAGCGTAGGTTATCAAATCTTCATTCGTGATTCTAAGGACAGATGCGGCTTGACCGTAGCAAATGACTGACCTTCAGGCTGGGGATTGTAATAATATCCACGAAAAGGGGGCGGAAGCTCTGCCCGTTTTTTCTCTAAGTATTGAGTTAAGCCCCTGGCCTATCTAAAAGAGTTATCCAACTCTCTTTGAATAGTATGGCACATGTAGGCTTAAGGATAGGTGTGGCTTTACCATAGCTAAGGAAGGACCTCCGGATCGGGAAAAGTTTTAATATGCTAGAAAGGGGGCGAAAGCTCTGCCCATTTTTTCCGTTTATATTGAGCCAACTCCCTACACCTATCTATGTTTACCATAGTTAAAGTTAGTTTCTATCCATCGTTTGGATTACCCGGGATGCCTTTATAGGTCATCCGGGTATTAACCCTAACTAGGGGAAGCAATGATCACAAGTTGTTCCAGTTAGGTCCAACTCATATCATCGCTTGTAGCGTGGTATGAGGGGGGGGGACTTGGTTATCTTGGACTTGCACGGTTGGTGCATTTGAATCAGAAGATCCTTGTAGCCCTTTGGACAAGGATGAGTCATTTGAATGGTAGTGGTTTCTTGCGAGTACCCTAGACTAATGGTGTTTAATAGTTTTAGGACTTTTTTCTTATAAGATAAATAGTTAATATGAATGTACCTTTACAGCGTATAGAGGATTATCCTCTATCGAGTTTAGGTCGAAAGAAATCATATCGCCTTCTCCCCGGGAGCAACGTATTATGCCATCGTTAGGTTAGGATAGAGGAGTCATACATTAGGATAAGTAAAATGGGCGTGCCTACGGTACCGTTGTTGTGCTGTAGGAATCATGTACCCTGTCCCTATTGGATTAGGGGGTGCCTTTCCTGCTCACTGATGATGATACTTGGCAACGTAGAAGATTTAGAAAAGACTAATTAAGAGTAGCATAGGAAAAATCCTTGAATAACCCTGGTACCGTGATCATACTGTAGGAGTCGTATTCCTTGTCCTTGTTTGGTTGGGGGAGTACCTCCCCTGCTCATCGATGACGTTGGACGGACATACAAGCAAATTATGATAGTTGGATAGTACAGGTGGGATAGGAAACCCTGACATAAGGGTAGTATCACTTTCATTATATATGAGGCATGTCTCATGTTCCTGTCAGGTTAGAGGGATGCCCCTCCTGCTCACCGATGGTGATGCAAGGTCACATAGTATGGTTCTGGATTTTTAATATGAAGTATTATGTATGGTTATGCGGATGCATTAGGAGTTGATTAGATGGGTAAGTATGATAGAAATTTCTTAACAAGTTTAGAGCAGTACCTGGTGTAATTAGGGCCGTGTCTCATGTTCGGACTTGGTTAGGAGGACTCGTCATCTAGCCACTAAAGATATTTGCATATTTAGGTGAGCAATACATTAGGTACTACATTATATATGTGATTGAACTCTCCTCGTGTGGCTAAGCCATAAAGGATGACCCAACCCTTAGGTCTGGTATTGGTCTTTAGTCTATGATTTATAATAGTAGGGTAGGAGTTATTTGTGACGTAGTAGATCATAGCTAAGCATGTGAAAAGCGAGCTGATGGCCGCGTGCGGACAGGTGTAAACCTATATCGCACGCAGTTGGTGATCTCATCGCTGCATGCAAGGGCAGAATCTATCACGTACATCTAGGAATGGATTATGCTTAGGTTCTTACGAGTGACTTAGAGGTAGGGCCATCCCCTACTCTCCTTGTTGCATGTTTATACAGACTCTTAGACGTGTGTTATGTATTTTTAACCCTAATTTAGGGGAATAGTGACACCATAATCATCGTCTAACTCATAATCTCACCTTTGGCATAGAGTTAAGATTGATATGGGAGTACCGGACTGTTTTGGTTGGCATGGTTGACTCGTGTACAATCCAGATCAATTAGGGAATGAGTCTTTGGGTGGTGATAGTCTTTTTCTAGTACCATAATACTAGTAGCGTTTAGCCTTTTAGGGTTTGGTTTTGATTAAGATCAGACCATTGGCTTGGCAGTACGTTACTTCCTAACCATCGTTTGGATAATCCAGATCACGGTTGTGATTTTAGGATTAGCCCTAATTTAGGGGAATAGTGACACTACAATCGTTGTCTAACTCATTGTATCATCTTTGGCGTGGAGTTGAGATTGATATGGTAGCACGGGGCCGATTTGGTTGGTTTGGTTGACTTGTGCAAAATCCTAACCAATTGGGGATGAGTCTTTGGGTGGTGGTAGTCTCTTTCAAGTAGCCTAAGTCTAGTGGTTAAATGTTATGACAGTGTGAGTTATTGTTCTAGCCCTAGATTAGGAAAATCAGAGATACACGGATGCACCAGACCAGTTGGGTTGGTGTATAGACTTGTAGGTCTAGCGGGTAGTCAAACGAGTATTTGGTTGTAGTATTCTTTCTTGAGTACCCTAAGACTAGTGGTTAGATTTATGATATTAATCGTATGATAAGGGACAAGTCAAAACTCGGTGTTCTCCGAGAGATGACATTTAATAAGATTCGATATTATTCGAATAATAATATTCTTGTAGTATCTAAGAAACCAAAGGTATAACTTTAATTGAGATTCGATATTATTCGAACAGTGGTATTTGTGTAATATTAAAAGTAATAAAGGTATGATACTAACCGAAATAAGATTAAGAATTGATATTAGTCAAGATAATATGATTTCAAGTCAAGAAATAGTAAGAGGTGTAATATAACTCGAAATACGGTGCTAGAAAGAAATGATCTGATTAGGTTGAATTAAAGGATAATATCGATTAAAGCATCATACACTTATTTTTATCAGTTTCTTTTGGTAGAGTTAGCGTGGTTCTCACAAAGTCACTTAGCTATCTAAGTGACTCAGGGTTTGTGCATGTTTTCTTGTTGGGTACAAACCTAGGTATAAGGAGGAGTTGAGTTCGTGGATCAAACGGGCGGATATAGCTGATGAAGTAACGGGAGCTAGGAGCTTGGAGTAGTAGTGGAGCTGCTATGGAGCGTTGGAGCTGGAGTTGGAGCAGGAACCTTAGATTTCAATCTGGGTCTTATTGAGACTAGGAGGATATTATAATATATTCAAATGATAAGATGTAAAGGCTATTGATACATATATAGAGAGAGTTTACTTCTGGTGGTGTGTTATTCTGGCTCGAGCTACCAACTACTTCTATAAATCTGAATTTTAAATTAAATGAGTTTGTGGAGTCTCTTAAGCTAATTCAGAGTGATGTGAGGAAAGGCTCTCCTTCTGGACTCGAGCCTCATGCTCCTACGAGAGCACCACTCTTAGAAGAGTTAAGGGAGTTATCTTTCTCCTTCCAAGAGTGATGTCCTTAGACAGTTGAGCAGTACTACCCTTTGATAAATGGTTTTCTTCTCTTCCTTGCGAGGGCAGTTATTCCAATGTCTTCAGGCATTAGGTCGGTCCGAGCAAGGAAAAACAAACTAAACTTAAAATATATTTTATTTTCTTATTTAAAAAAAATAGTAGCGAAATAGTTCACGCCCGAGGGTTCTCGCGCTGAAGAGCGAAAATCCAAGGCGTGACAGCTTGGTATCAGAGCTTAGGGACATGACCCTAAGAATGAACATAAGGAAGAATGTTAGCAGTGAAGAGTAACTTAGGAAGTTATTTGTGTATCACGTTTAGGATTACCTAACCTGAGTATTGTATGTAGATTATAGAAGCTAGTAGTCAGGATATCACGTCTTTACCATGGCGGGAGTTAGTTTGGTTGAAGTTTTAGTTCCAGTTCCAAGTCCTCAATCCTTGATGATCACAAGGATTAGGAGGCAACTGAGGTAGGTAGAATCTAGTATGATAGGATTTGTATAAAGTCATTTGAGTAAGTAATTTCGTATAGAAACTAGTCGTTTTAGTCCTTAGGGGATTCATTAAAATTTTTTTGCACTATTAAAAGGGGTACCTTTCAGTAGCTATGGTTAAGAAAGATGTTTCTTAACCTGGTGAGAATATATAACTGCTTATCCATCTTGAGATGGGATATTCAACTCTTAGATAAAATAACTCAAGCGGGACAACAAGTTCTTACACGAAGTGGAATGGAACGTCTCGTGAGAGAATTCCATTTGCCGTACCCTCCCACGTTATAAGCTAGTAGAGACGAATGTCTGATAGTTTTATTTGTTATGTTTTTTAGCTTAGAACTTGTATTGAATGATAATCGTGCTAGGATGTTTAATTCTTAGGTAAGATATCACGGGAGGGACAATGAGGTCTCTCACGAAGTGGAATGGGATGACTCGTGAGGGAATTCCATTTGTTTTACCCTTCTACGTTATAACCTGGAGGAGATGAACGTCCTTTAGTGATGTGTGTCGTGATTATTTGATTAGAATTTATATTTAATGAGGGTAGATAGGAATGAGTGTCGTGACTATTTCCTCTAAAATACTTTATGAGAAACTCTGCTTACCATCTACCATAAGTGTTTTAGAATGTACTTAAGATATAGAAATGGTAGATTTCAAGAGTATCGTGAACTACTAATTATAAATTAAGAGAGGAAATAGACACCTCGAGATTTATCGGAATGATCGATGCAATTATTAGCATGGGAGGTAACAGTATTGAGATGGGTTATTTCTCAGTTACCTTTGGATATTACCGGGGACTGACTTTAAGTCTGATATTCGTCACAATTCCTATAATGCTAATTTCGAGGATGAAATTTCTATAAGGAGAAAAAGGTGTAAAGACCTGATTTTTCCCTATAATAAAATAATATGAATATATTGTTTTCTTTCTGTGGCATGTTAGTGGAATGTCATATGGCACATGCGGGACTATCCTGAGGCACTTACAGGAATGTAAGTGCACAGGGGTTAAGTCCGAGAGATAATGTGCATAGGCTGCTGCGCACGAAAAAATATGGACTTTTCGTCCGATCAGGGCTGTTAGACACTAACTCCGAAATTTAGGTGATTCTTCCTAGAATACTTTAGCATTACCTAGGAGGTAGAAAACATTCTTCCTATGTGAGTATTCACTTCGTCTGGGATCTGGGCTCGCGCATAGAGAAATCGGGCCCCTTTTGCACACGAAGGGTAAAATCGTCATTTTTGAAAAATGAATTTGTTTGCAAAATTACCAAAACTTATTTTTCGACCTAAATGTAATAAAAAATAAGTGTTTTGGAGATTATGTTTATTTTTTTGGATTTTTAATCCTAAATCCTAATCCAAGGTTCAATTAGCCCTAAATCGGATCCTAATTGGGTTTTTAGCCTCTCTAATTGCGCTTAGCACTAATAAAACCCAAAGGCATCTCATGAAAAGTCTTGTGGGGCCCACGTGAAGTCATCCTATCTCATCCATGTGGGTATCATGATGAGAGGATTAGTAAAAACTTAATTAGAAACTAACCTAACATAAAGACTAAACTAGGTTAGATTAGCATCTAATCTACCTAAATTAGACCCTATAAACCTAATTAACCCTAAACAAAACCTATCCTATCTGGTTTTTCAGCCATGTGGGGTCCACATAAGGTCATTTCCACACACCCCATGTGTGACGACCAAGATCCAATAGGCCAATAGCCAAGAGCCAAGACTCCTGAGGCGGGAATGCCAAGATGGATAAGGTGAGGTGAGGTGTACAAGGCCATGAGTTAGCCCCACATCGCCTGGAGAGAAGGAGATCCTGAGCTACTTATATAATTTCCCCTCCCAAACATAGAAGACGCGTTCTAGGTGGTTCGATGGTAACCATGCTAGTGCAAAACCTTGAGGTTGAGGGTTCGAGTATCCAAGAGACCAATAGAGGACAATATCTTGTGTTTGGGGGCTCACCACCTTTCCTGCCAAGACGCGTTTTAAAACCGTGCGCCGCTACGGAATTCGTAAGAACTCCGTAGTTAAGCGTGCTCGGGCGAGAGTAGTACCAGGATGGGTGACCACCCTGGGAAGTTCTCGTGCAGGCACGGGTAAAGCGGACAATATCTTGTGTGTTTGGGGCGGATGTTACAAAATGGTATCAGAGCCGGTTCTCCTCGCTATGGGGGGGTCTAACCCTACACGAGGACGTGTAGCCCTGAGGGGGGTGGATTGTGACGACCAAGATCCAATAGGCCAATAGCCAAGAGCCAAGACTCCTGAGGCGGGAATGCCAAGATGGATGAGGTGAGGTGAGGTGAGGTGAGGTGTACAAGGTCATGAGTTAGCCCCACATCGCCTGGAGAGAAGGAGATCCTGAGCTACTTATATAATTTCCCCTCCCAAACATAGAAGACGCGTTCTAGGTGATTCGATGGTAACCATGCTAGTGCAAAACCTTGAGGTTGAGGGTTCGAGTACCCAAGAGACCAATAGAGGATAATATCTTGTGTTTGGGGGCTCACCACCTTTCCTGCCAAGACGCGTTTTAAAACCGTGCGCCGCTACGGAATTCGTAAGAACTCCGTAGTTAAGCGTGCTCGGGCGAGAGTAGTACCAGGATGGGTGACCACCCTGGGAAGTTCTCGTGTAGGCACGGGCAAAGCGGACAATATCTTGTGTGTTTGGGGCGGATGTTACAGTGCTTCCCACGCAAGAAATCAAATGCCATCAAGGAGGGGGTGGCCTACCACATTAAAGGGATGAAAATCCCTTTCATTCTCATTTCCCCTCTCCTTATCTCTTCCTTCCCTTAGAAGCCATGAATTTCCCTCATCCCTTGCTGCCATTGCAGTCCCTAAGAAACCCAAAAATCCACCAAAAACCTTGGGGAAGCCATTGAACTAGTGAGCAAGCTCACTATTTTGGGTTTTGCACGAAAAAGGGGAGAAATAAAAAGGGGAAGAAGATGAAGTGGTGGAGTGGTGGGCCAAAGATTGAGGAGCTTCATTGTAAATCAATTAAAATAAGCTATAAATGGTAGGAATAGGTTTCCAAGATAGATTAAAAGTATTTCTAGTTGAATTCATCCATGAAGCTAGGCTCAATTTTATGAATTTTTGCCCAAAAATGCAGCCATGTATTGTTCTTACAATTTGACCCATAAAGCATGATTAAAACATGAAATAAAGGCCATGAGCATGTTCATATGCATGACTCCATATACTCTCATCTCTTACAAAGTTCGATTCGGGCTCGATTCGATCCCCGAATCTCGTATTTTTCGAAGAACACGTCGGGTTCTTTGGCTTTTGAAAATTTCCGATGAAACCCATGAAACCCTTAAATTTTGATCCGAAATTTATAATTTGAATTTTATAAAACTTGTTATTATTGATGTTTAGGATGTTAGGAATACTTTTCATGCTCAGTGGGATTTGATTCAGAGTGAATCGAACCCCCGATTTTGTGGTTTTCGAAGAAGGGTTTTATTTTTCAGTTTCTCGAAGATCCTAGATGAAAACCACAACAATGGTGGTTATCGATCCGAAATCTTATAAATCCTTCATCCAAACTTGTTTGTGGATAATAAAATGAAATATTTATGATATCATAATGCCTTATATAAATAAAAACCTAGGTAATCTAATTATGACATCAGCATGACATCATAATGACATAATACCTTGAATAAACCTCATTAATTAATTATTTAACTAATTATTTAATTAATTAATTTTGAGAAATAAAAATAAAAATTAAAATATTATTTGCCTGAGTCGTGCACAGTTGACTTAATATAGTGGCGGACCAGCTAGAAGGATAAAATAGACTGTTTGGGCCGGAAGAGAATTAGAGTTTGAAATCGTAGACGTTCGAGTAGGTGGTCAAATTGTCGTTCATAACGGTTGAACCTGCCACGTAATTTAACATAAGGAAACCCTGTAGGTGCAGCTTGATCATAGCCGATGACCGACCTTCGGGCCAGGGGCCGTAATAATATACGGAAAAAGGGGGCGGAAGCTCTATCCGTTTTTCCTCCAAGTATTGAGTTAAGCCCTAGGCCTATCTAAAGAAGTTATCCCACTCTCTTTGAAAAGTGTGGCACCAGTAGGTTTAAGGATAGGTGTGGCATAACCACAGCTGAGGAACGACCTCCAGACCAGGAAAGTTTTAATATGTTGAAAATGGTGTGGAAGCTTTGCCCATTTTTCTAGTTTATATTGAGCCAACTCCCTGGACCTATCCATGTTTACCATAGCTAGGGTTATTTTCTATCCATCATTTAGATTACCGGGGATATCTTTATAGGTCATCCGGGTATTAACCCTAGCTAGGGAAAGCAATGACCATATGTTGTTCTAGTTAAGTCCAACTCATATCATTGCTTGTAAGCGTGGTATAAGGGGGGACCTGGTTATCTTGGACTTGCATGGTTAGTGCATTTGAATCAAGAGATCCTTGTAGCCCTTTGGATAAGGATGAGTTGTTTGAATGGTAATAGTTCCTTGAGAGTATCCTAGACTAATAGTGTTTAGTGTTTTAAGGATTTTTTTCTTACAAGATGAATAGCTAAGATGGAGGTACCTTTACAGCATGTAGAGGATTATCCTCTACCAAGTTTAGGTCAAAAGATATCGTGTCGCCTTCTCCCCAAGAGTGATGCATTATGTCATCGTTAGGTTAGGATAGAGGAGGCATGCATTAGGATAAGTAAAGTCGGGCGTGCCTATGGTACTGTTGTCATGATGTAAGAGTCGTATACCATGTCCCTATTGGGTTAGGGGGATGCCTCTCCTGCTCACTGATGACGATACTTGGCAACGCAAGTGATTTAGAAAAGACTAATTAAGAGTAGCATAGGAAAAAGCCTTACATAACCCTAGTACCGTTATCATATTGTAAGAGTTATATTTCTTGTCTTATTTGGCTAGGGGAGTACCTCCCCTGCTCATCGATGATGTTGCACGGACATGTAAGCAAATTAGGATAGTTGGATAGTACAAGTGGGATAGAAAACCCTGATGTGATAGCGGTATCGCTATCATGCTGTAGAAGCCGTATCCCCTGTCCCTGTCGGGTTAGGGGGATGCCCTTCCTGCTCACTGACAGTAATGCAAGGCCATATAGTAAGGTTATAGATTTTTAAGATGACGTATTATGTACAGTTATACGGATGCATTCGGAGTTGATTAGGTGGTTAAGTAGGATAGAAATTTCTTAACGAGTTTAGAGCAGTACCTGCTGTAGTTAGGGGGTGTGTCTCCTGTCTGGACTTGGTTAGGAGGACACGTCATCTAGCCACTGAAGATATTTATATATTTAGGCGAGCAATATATTAGGTATTGCATTGTATATATGATTGAACTCTCCTTATATGGCTATGCCACAGAAGATGACATGACCCTCGGGTCTGGTATTGGTCTTCAGTCTATAATTTATGCTAGTAGCGTAGGAGTTATTTGTGACGTAATAGATCCTAGCTCAGCATGTGGAAAGCGATATGATGGCTGCATACGGACAGGTGTAAACCTATATTGCATGCAGTTGGTGATCTCATCACCGTATGTTAGGGCATAATCTACTATATACAACTAGGAATGAATTATGCTTAGGTTCTTACGAGTGACTTGGACGTAGGATCATCCCATACTCTCCTAATTGTTTATACAGACATGTAGACGTGTGTTCTATGTTTTCACTCTAGTTTTAAAGAATAGTGACACCATAATCATCGTCTAACTCGTAATCTCGCCTTTAGCGTAAAGTTGAGATTAATATGGTAATGTTGGACCGTTTTGGTTGGTATGATTGACTCGTGTATAATTCTGACTGTAACATCCACCCCAAACATATAAGATTTTGTCTGTTTTACCCGTGCCCATATAAGAACTTCCCAGGGTGGTTACCTATCCTAGTACTATTCTCGCCCGAGCACGCTTAACTACGGAGTTCTTACGAAATCTGTAACAGCGCACGGTTTTAAAACGCATCTTCTATGTTTAGGAGGGAAAATTATATAAGTAGCTCAGGATCTCCTTCTTTCCAAGCGATGTGGGGCTAACTCATGGCCTTGTATGTCTCACCTCACCTTACCTCACCCTACCTCATTCATCTTGGCATCCCAGCCTCAGGAGTCTTGGCTCTTGGCTATTGACCTATTGGATCTTGGTTGTCACAATCCACCCCTCTCAGGACTATACATCCTCTTGTAGGGTTAGACCCCCTATTGCGAAGAGAACCGACTCTGATACTATTTTGTAACATTCACCCCAAACACATAATATTTTGTCCGCTTTGCCCGTGCCCGTACGAGAACTTTCCAGGGTGGTTACCCATCCTAATACTACTCTCGCCCGAGTATGCTTAACTACGGAGTTCTTACAAAATCTGTAGTGGCACACGATTTTAAAACGCCTCTTCTATATTTGGGAGGAAAAATTATATAAGTAGCTCAGGATCTCCTTCTCTCCAGGCGATGTGAGGCTAACTCGTGGCCTTGTACGTCTCACCTCACCTCGCCTTGGCGTATTGGATCTTGGTCGTCACACTGACCAATTAAGGGATGAGTCTTTGGATGATGGTAGTCTTTTTCTAATACCCTAATACTAGTGGCATTTAGTCTTTTAGGGTTTGGTTTTGATTAAGATCAGACTGTTAGCTTGGTAGTAGGAGTTAGGGTTACTTCCTAACCATCATTTGGATAATCTAGATCATGATTGTGATTTTAGGATTAGCCCTAGTTTAAGAGAATAGTGATACTACAATCGTCGTCTAACTCGTTATATCGTCTTTGGCGTGGAGTTGAGATTGATATCGTAGCACCGGACCGGTTTGGTTGGTATGGTTGACTCGTGTAAAATCCTGACCAATTGGAGAATGAGTCTTTGGGTGGTGGTAGTCTATTTCAAGTACCCTAAGTCTAGTGGTTAAATATTGTGATAGTGTGAGTTAATGTTCTAGCCCTAGATTAGGAAAATTAGAGACACACAGATGCACCAGACTAGTTGGGTTGGTGTATAGACTAGTAGGTCTGGCTGGTAGTCAGATGAGTCGTTGGTTGTAGTGTTTTTTCTTGAGTACCCTAAGACTAATGGTTTGATTTATGATATTGAAAGTATGATAGGGGCTTCGGTTGTAGAAGTCTATGCTAGATCATAATGAGTATAATAGTATTAGCATAACTGATAAAGGTCTTAGGACAAGTCAAAATTCGGTATTCTCCGAGAGATAAAATTTCATAAGATTCGATATTATTCGAATAATGATATTCTTATAGTATCTAAGGAACTAGAGGTATGACTTTAATTGAGATACGAGTGAGATTCGATATTATTTGAAAAGTAGCATTCATGTAACGTTAAAAGTAATAAAGGTATGATACTAATCAAAATAAGATTAAGAATTGGTATTAGTCAAAATAATATGATTTCAAGTCAAGAAATAATAAGAGGTGTAATATAACTCGAAATATGATGCTAAAAAGAAATGATCTGATTAGGTTGAACTAAAGGATGATATCGATTAAAGCACTATAAATATATTTTTATCAGTTTCTTTTGGTAGAGTTAGGGTGGCTCTCACTGTGTCAGTTAGTTGTCTAAGTAACTCAAGGTTTTTGCTTGTTTTCTTGTTGGGCAAAAACCCAGGTATAAAGTGGAGTTGAGTTCGTGGATCAGACGGACGAATGTACATGATGAAGTAGCGGGAGCTAGGAGCTTGGAGCAGTAGTGGAGCTGTTGTGGAGCATTGGAGCTGGAGTTGGAGCAGAAACCTTAGATTTCAGCCTGGGTCTTATTGAGACCAGGAGAATATTGTAATATATTCAAATGATGAGATGTAAAAACTGTTGATACATATATAGAGAGAGTTTACTTCTGGTGGTGTGTTATTCTAGCTTGAGATACCAACTGATTCTATAAATCTTAATTTTAAAATAAATGAGTGTGAGGAGACTCTTAGGCTAATTCAGAGTGATGTGAGGAAATGCATGCCTTCTAGGCTTGAGCCTTGTGCTCCTACGAGAGCACCACTCTTAGGAGAGTTGAGAGAGGTATCTTCCTCCTTCCAGGAGTGATTCCCTTAGACAGTCGAGCAATACTACCCTTTGATAAATGGTTTTCTTATCTTCCTTGCGAGGGCGGTTGTTCCAATGTCTTCAGGCATTAGGTCTGTCCGAGCAAGAAAGAACAAACTAAACTTAAAACACCTTTTCTTTTCTTTAAAAAAAAAATGGCAGCAAAATAGTTCGTGCCTAGGGGTTCTCACGTTGCAGAGCGGAAATCCGGGGCGTGACAGCGAGTCTGAGTTATGGCACTTCATCGGTGATAGACTTGATGATGATAATAAACTCGAGCTTTAGCTCGGTAACAACGGTCGAGGTATGATGGGTCTGAACTACAGTTCCCCATCGGTAATAGACCTGATGATGATAAACCCGAGTCTTAACTCGGTGCCAATGGTCGAGGCATGATGGGTCTGAACTACGGTTCCCCATCGGTGATAGACCTAATGATGATGATAAACACGAGCCTTAGGTCGGTATCGATAGTCGAGGCATAATGGGTCAAAACTATGGTTCCCCATCGGTGATAGACCTGATGATGATGATAAACCCGAGCCTTAGCTTGGTACCAATGGTCGAGGCATGATGGGTTTGAACTATGATTCCTTATCGGTGATAGACCTGATGATGATGATAAACCCGAACCTTAGCTTGGTACTGACGGTCGAGACATGGTGGGTCTAAACTACGGTTCCCTGCCGGTGATAAACCATAGGAATAATGAAACCCAGGCCTTAGCGTGGTAGCCGGTGGTGAAGCAATCGAGTCTTGGAAAGTCTGAAGCAGAAGCCCCTCACCGGCGCTATGACCCGATAGAGATGAAGAAAACTGAAGCCCTAGTAAGGCAGTAGTTGAAGCGGGTAAAGTCACGCGATTCAGAACAGCAGTTCCTCGTCGGCTCGGCTGTCTTTCGAATGAGCGTAAGCCAGAAGTTCTAGCTCAGCAATGATGCAGTAAAGATTGAACCCAGACAAGCAAGGAAGATTGCACAAGACAAGCTCAGAAGGCAAAAAATTTATTCAAAACCATAGTGCATAATCAAGGTACACATTCTCGTGGAAATTATATTCGAAAGGCTGAAGGCCTGTTTCACAGCATGTATCGCAAAGTATCCCTCGCCCTAGAACGTCAAGCTTGACGATCGTTAAAGTATTTACCGCTTCCACGCTAGGAGGTCCCATACTGATGAGGAAGAAAAGAGGAACTCTTCTCCCCCCGGCAGAAGAATCCATAATAGAAGAGATCTCATGCGTGCATAGATGAGGCAGAATAGGAGAGCAAGAGAGGCTTGCTCTCCATCGGACACCCCATACTGGTTTATGGCCATATGGCTCCGGCTCAGTACGAAGGCAATTGGAGTAGAAGGGTCGGGGTCGGGAACCTGCAGTTCGTGTTGTCGTCCCTATAGTGTAAAGACCTGATTTTTTCCAATAATAAAATAATATAAATATATTATTTTTCTTCTATGGGATGTTAGTGGAATGTCATATGGCATAAGCGGGACTATCCTAAGGCGCTTACGGGAATGTAAGTGCACAAGGGTTAAGTCCGGGAGATAGTGCGCATAGGTTGCGCATGGGAAAATAAAATTTTTTTGTCCGATCGGGGCTGTTAGGCCCTAACTTTGAAACTCAGGTGAGTCTTCTTGGAGTGCTTTTGTATCGCCTAGGGGGTAAAAGACATTCTCCCCGGGTGATTTTTCACTTCGTCTAGGATCTGGGCTCGCACACAGAGAAATCGGGCCTCTTTCGCACAAAAAGGATAAAATCATCATTTCTGAAAAATGGACTTGTTTGCAAAATTACCACAACTTATTTTTGGACCTAAAAGTAATGAAAAATGGGTGCTTTGGAGTTTACATATATTTTTTTGGGTTTTTAGTACTAAAACCTAATCCATGGTTAATTAGCCCTAAATCAGGTTCTAAACGGAATTGGCTCACCCTAATCATGATTAGCATTAATCTAAACCACATGGCGCTATGTGACGAAGCATGTGGGGCCCTCATGAAATCATCCATGTGCTTTTCATCATGAGAGAATTAGAGAAAACCTAATTTAGGATTAACCTAAACCAGGTGTTGAACTAGGCCTAATTAGCACCTAAACTAGCCTAATTTAGACCCTAAAAACTTGATAAAACTAATCCAAACTTAATCAAACTTAGATGGAAGAAAGGTGAGGCCCACATGAGGTCATCCCGACCCCCCCATGTGCTTCCCACATGGGGAGGCAAGCCATGGCCAATAGGGTGTTGACATTCATTAGAAAAGGGACGAAATCCCTTTGTTTTACCATTTTTTTCTTATCCCTTCACCCCCTTCATCAAAGCCACGAATTTCTATCTCATTGGCTGACAAAATTAGTCACCAAGAACCTCTTCTCATCCCCAAAAATCTTGAGAAAATCCTAAGTAAGGGACTTTAGCTTAGCTCACTAATTTGGATTCGGAGGAAAAAGAGAAGAAAGAAAAGGAGGTGAAGAAGAAAGGAAGAAGAGGAGGGCCAAATCTTATGGAAATTCATCCAAACCAGGAAAGGTAAGCTACAAAGGATAGAATATAGGTTTCATGATAGTTTAGATAGGTTCTTTGGAGTTTTCAACCATGATTCATGCTTTTGAATCCATGATTTTTACTAGTTTTTAACCCATGAGCTTCAACATTGGTTATGATCTATTTAGTAAGATTAGAAGTCAAATTTGGTTTCATGAGCAAGTTCATATGTATGTTTCCATCAACTCTCATGTTTTACATAATTCGATTTGGGGTCAATTCGATCCCCGAATCTCGTATTTTCCGAAGAACACGTCGGGTTCTTTGGGTTTTAGAAAACTTACAATGAAAACCAACAAACCCTCAGATTTTGATCCGAATATCGTAAAATATTTTGTGCAAACTTGTTAGGATTGATGTTTAGGATGTTAGGAACACTTTTTGTTCTCAGTGGGATTCGATTCGGAGTGAACTGAACCCCCGATTTTGAAGTTTTCGGAGAAGGGTTTTATTTTTCGGTTTCTCGAAGATCCAAGATGAAAACCACAACAATATTGGTTTTCAATCCGAAATCTTATAAATTCTTCATCCAAACTTGTTTGTGATTAATTAAATAGAACTATTTATGATATCATAATACCATATATAAAGAAAATATAAAAAAAATCTAATTATGACATCAGCATGACATCATAATGACATAATACCTTAAATAAACCCTTTATGACCTCATAATGACATAATACATTGCATAAACCTTTATAACATCATAATGACATCATTTAAATAAATAATTAATAAAATAAAATATTAAATCGTCACTGAGATGTTAGAGTAGGTGGTCAAATCGTCGTTCATGATGGTTGAACCCAATACGTAATCTAACATAAGGAAACCCTGTAGATTATAAGAACAGGTACAGCTTGACCGTAGTCGATGACTGACCTACGGGCCAGGGACTGTAATAATATCCAGGAAAAGGGGCGAAAGCAATGACCACACGTTGTTCCAGTTAAGTCTAACTCATATCATCGCTTGTAGCATGGTATGAGGGGGAACTTGGTTATCTTGGACTTGCACGGTTAGTGCATTTGACTCAAGAGGTCCTATAGGCCTTTGGGCAAGGGCGAGCCATTTGAATAGTGGTGGTTCCTTGCAGGTACCCTAAACTAGTGGTGTTTAATATTTTAAGGACTTTTTTTTATAAGATAAATAGTTAAGATGGAGGTACCTCTACAGCGTATAGAGGATTCACCCTCTACCGTGTTTAGGTCAAAAGATATCGAATCACCCTCTCCCCAGGAGTGATGCATTATGTCATAGTTAAAGTTAGGATTAGATGAGTCATACATTAGCATAAGTAAAGCCGAGCATGCCTACGGTACTGTTATCGTGGTGGAGTTACATACCCTATCCTTATTGGGTTAGGGGGATGCCTCTCCTGCTCCCTGATGATAATACCTAGCAACACAGGTGATTTAGAGAAGACTAATTGAGAGTAGCATAGGAAAAAGCATTGCATAGCCCTTGTACCGTTATCGTACTATAGGAATCATATTCCCTGTCCTTGTTTGGTTGGGGGAGTACCTCACTTACTCATCGACGATGTTGTACGGACATGCAAGCAAATTAGGACAGTTAGATAGTACAGGTGGGATAGGAAACCCCGACATGATGGCGGTATCGTTATCGTGCTGTTGGAGCCAGGTCCCCTGTCCCTGTCGGGTTAGGGTGATGCCTCTCCTTCTCACTGACAGTGATGTACAATCAAATAATCAGGTTAGGTATTTTTAATATAAAGTATTATATATGATTATGCGGATATATTAGGAGTTGATTAGATGGTTAAGTAGGATAGAAGTTTCTTAGCGAGTTTAAAGCAGTACCTGGTGTAGTTAGGGGGCGTGTCTCTTGTCCGAACTTAGTTGGGAGGACACGTCATCTAGCCACTTAAGGTATTTGCATATTTAGGTAAGTAATATATTAGGTATTGTATTGTATATATAATTGAATTATCCGCGAATGACTATGCCACGAAGGACAACCAGACCATCGGGTCTGGTATTGGTTTTTAATATATGATTTATGCTAGTAGGGTAGGAGCTGTTTGTAACGTAGTAGATCCTAGCTAAACATGCAGAAAGCGATGTGATGACCGTGTGCGAACAAGTGTAAACCTATATCGCACGTAGTTTGTGATTCCGTCGCCACATGCTAGGGCAGAATCTGCCATGGGTTGCTTGGAAAGTAGAAGGTTCTAACTAAGCATGCGAAAAGCGAGGTGATCGCCACGTGCGGACAGGTGTAAACCTATATCGTACGTAGTTGGTGATCCCGTCACCGCATGCTAAGACAGAATCTACTGAATAAAACTAAAAATATATTATGCTTAGGCTCCTACGAGTGACTTGGAGGTAGGGTCATCCCCTACTCTCCTTGTTGGTTGTATAGACACGTAGAAGTGTGTTCTGTATTTTTAGCCCTAGTTTAGGGAAATAGTGACATCATAATCATCGTATAACTCGTAATCTAGCTTTTGGCATGGAGTTGAGATTGACATGGTAGTGCCGGACTATTTTGGTTGGTATGGTTGATTCGTGTACAATCTTGACTAATCGGGGGATAAGTTTTTGGGTGATGGTAGTCTCTTTCTGAAACCCTAATACTAGTGGCGTTTAGCCATTTAGGGTTTGGTTTTGATTACGATCAGACCGTTAGCTTGGCAATAGGAGTTAGGATTACTTCCTAACCATTATTTGGATAATCCGGATTACGATCGTGATTATAGAATTAGCCCTAGTTTAGGAGAATAGTAACACCACAATCGTCATCTAACTCGTTGTATCGTCTTTGGCGTGGAGTTGAGATTGACATGGTAACACCGGAATGGTTTGGTTGGTGTGGTTGACTCATGCAAAATCCTGACCAATTAATGGATGAGTCTTTAGGTGGTGATAGTCTCTTTCAAGTACCCTAAGTCTAGTGGTTAAATCTTGTGATAGTGTGAGTTATTATTCTAGCCCTAGATTAGGAAATTCAGAGACACACAGATGTACCAGACTAGTTGGGTTGATGTATAAACTTGTAGGTCTGGCTGGTAGTCAGATGAGTCTTTGGTTATAGTGTTCTTTCATGAATACCCTAGGACTTGTGGTTAGATTTTTGATCTTGACTGTATGATAGGGACTTCGGTTGTAGAAGTCTATGCTAGATCATAATGAGTAAAGCAATATAAGTATAACTGATAAAGGTCTTAGGACAAGTCAAGACTCGGTGTTCTCCAAGAGATGACATTTCATGAGATTCGATATTATTCGAATAATGATATTCTTGTAGTATCTAAGGAACTGGAGGTATGACTTTAATTAAGGTACAAGTAAGATTCGATATTATTCGAACAGTGGTATTGATGTAATATTAAAAGTAATAAAGGTATGATAGTAACCGAAATAAGATTAAGAATTGGTTTGTCAAGATAATATGATTTAAAGTCAAGAAATGTTAAGAGGTGTAATATAACTCAAAATATGATGCTAGAAAGAAACGATCTGATTAAGTTGAACTAAAGAATGATATCGATTAAACCACCATTCATTATGTTTATCAGTTCTTTTGATAGTGTGAGTGTGGCTCTCACTTAGTCACTTATTTGTCTAAGTGACTCAGGGTTTGTGCGTGTGGTCTTGTTGGACACAAACCCAGGTATAAGAAGGAGTTTAGTTCGTAGAGAAGATGAACGTATGTAGCTGATGGAGTAGCGGAGCTAGAAGCTATAGAGTAGCAGTGGAGCTACTGTGGAGAGCTGGAGCTGGAGCTTGAGTAGGAACTTTAGATTTCTATCTGGGCCTTATTTAGACCAGGATGTAGTTGTACTTGTACTCTATGGATAAGATATAAAGACTGTTGATTTAAGTATATAGAGAGAGTTTTCTTCTAGTGGTGTGTTATTCTAGCTTGAGATACCAACTGCTTCTATTAATCTGAATTTAAAATAAATAAGTGTGAGGAGCCTCTCAAGGCTGGTTTTGAGTGACGTGAGGAAAGGCTCGCCTTCTTGGCTCGAGCCTTATGCTCCTACGAGAGCACCACTCTTAGGAGAGTTGAGGGAGTTATCTTTATCCTTCCAAGAGTGATGCCCTTAGATAGTCGAGCAATACTACACTTTCATAAATGGTTTTCTTATCTTTCTTGCGAGGGCGGTTGTTCCAATATCTTCAAGTATAGGGTTGGTCCGAGCAAGGAAGAACAAACTAAGCTTAAAACTCTTTTCCTTTTCTTTCAAAAAAAAAAAATTGGCAGTGAAAAATCTCACGCCCGGGGATTCTTGCATTGCAAAGCAAAAATCTAGGGCGTGACATACAGCCCTTGTTCCTCCACCTTACCTTTCGCTGCACCGAAAGGAGGAGAACCTCACCACCGGAGACCACTAGAGATGATCCCCAGATGACTCTTGCATCAGCTCCTCCACCTCCAAAGAACTCCAGGCTGGATCAACACAAATGAATAGAGAGGAAAAAGACAAGGCAAATGACCTGCCCCCCTCCCTAACACCTGTGGGGGAAAATCTTCGTGCCGACCCGAAGACCTCGCCTCACCAGTCAATTGAGGTTTCGAGTCGAAGAGATCGTTGTTCGATCTGTTGATTGAAGTAGCTGCTTTCGATATGCAAACAGAGAGGGAGATACAATCAGAGAGTTGACACGAGAGATGTGATCTCGGAGTTCAGCCGAAGCCTACGTCTCCGTGCTATAGGGAGCAACCCGAATTCACTAACACTTTTATCGAAGTGATCTCGACAGGCCGAGTCTCACTGAAGACACTCTGATCTCTTCGAAAGAGAGAAGAAGATCAAAGAGAGGTGGAAGATGGGAAGCTGAGAGGGTTGGAGCTTCCAAAGCTCTGATTTCTGAAATCAGATATCAGATGATGATAGCACTGATCTTTCTCTCTAGATTTTCTCTCTGGATTTTCTCTCTGGATTTGAAATCGGATCCATTTACATTCGAAGGCTCTGCTATTTATAGGATTCTCTGGTGGTAAATGGTGGTTTTCTGTTGTCGGATCTGGAGATTCTCCAGGTAAAACTGATGGGCCCTGCTACCATCTCCTGGGGGATTCCACAGGCTATTGGGCCCACCAGGCAGGGCCGGTGGGTCCCGCTGTAGTCTTCGGAGGCCCACCAGGCAAGGCCGGTGGGTCTCGCTGTAGTCTTCGGGGGCCCACCAGGCAGGGCCGGTGGGTCCCGCTGTAGTCTCCGGGGGCCCACCAGGCAGGACCGGTGGGTCCCGCTGTAATCTCCGGGGGCCCACCAGGCAGGGCCGGTGGGTCCCGCTGTGGTCTTTGGGGGCCCACCAGGCAGGGCCGGTGGGTCCCGCTGTAGTCTTCGTGGGCCCACCAGGCAGGGCCGGTGGGTCGCGCTTTTTGCAGACTTCTTGCCAAAATTTGCACCCACAGTTACCCCCTCCAAGTTAGCTAAGAGGCCTCCTTGGCTGGCTTGGACTCGTGGTGCAAAGTTAACAACCCCCTATCACACATGCAGAGGAGCTTTTTGTCGAGTGTTAGCGTTTTTCGAAAATAAAACTTCCATCGGTCAATTTCTGACTGATCGGTCAAAATTGACCGATCGGTCAATTTTGACCGATCGGTCGAATTTGACCGATCGGTCGAATTTGACCGATCGGTCGAATTTGACCGATTGGTCGAATTTGATCGATCGGTCGAATTTGATCGATCGGTCAATTTTGACCGATCGGTTAAATTCAACCGGTCAAGGTTGGAGTGATCAGTCAGAAAACACAGTTTTCTGACCGATCCAGTAGAAATTCGACCGATCGGTTGATTTTGACCGATCGGTCAAGTTTGACCGATCAGTTAATTTCAACCGATCAAGGTTGGAGTGATCAGTCATAAAACATAGTTTTCTGACTGATCTAGTAGAAATTCGACCGATCGGTTGAATTTGACTGATCGGTCAAGTTTGACCGATCGGTTGAATTCAACCGATCAAGGTTGGAGTGATCGATCAGAAAATACAGTTTTCTGACTGATCTAGTAGAAATTCGACCGATCGGTTGAATTTGACCGATCGGTCAAGTTTGACCGATCGGTTGAATTCAACCGATCAAGGTTGGAGTGATCGGTCAGAAAACACAGTTTTCTGACTGATCTAGTAGAAATTCGACCGATCGGTTGATTTTGACGGATCGGTCAAGTTTGACCGATCGATTGAATTCAATCGATCAAGGTTGGAGTGATCGGTCAGAAAACACAGTTTTTTGACTAATCTAGTAGAAATTCGACCGATCGGTTGAATTTGATCGATCGGTCATGTTTGACCGATCGGTTAAAATCAGCCGGTCAAAGATTGTTGGATCGGGCAAAAAACCAAGTTTTTTGCCTGATCCAGTAGAAATTCGACCGATCAGATGAATTTGACCGATCGGTTAAGTTTGACCGATCGGTTAAATTCAGCCGGTCAAGGTTGGAGGGATCGGGGAAAAAAGTCAAGTTATTTGCCTGATCTAGTACAAAATCGACTGATCGGATTAATTTGACCGATCGGTCAAGTTTGACCGATCGGTTAAATTCAGCTGGTCAAGGATTGAGTGATCGGGCAAAAAACTACGTTTTTCGCCTGATCCTAGTAGAAAATCGACCGATCGGTTTATTTTGACCGATCGGTCATGTTTTACCGATCGGTTAAAATCAGCCGGTCAAGGATTGAGTGATCGGGTAAAAAACTACTTTTTTCGCCTGATCCAGTAGAAAATCGACCGATCGGTTTATTTTGACCGATCGGTCATGTTTGACCGATCGGTTAAAATCAGCCGGTCAAGGATTGAGTGATCGAGTAAAAAACTACTTTTTTCGCCTGATCCAGTAGAAAATCGACCGATCGATTTATTTTGACCGATCGGTCATGTTTGACTGATCGGTTAAAATCAACCGGTCAAGGATTGAGTGATCGGGCAAAAAACTAAGTTTTTTGCCTGATCAAGTAGAAAATCGACCGATCGAATGAATTTGACCGATCGGTCATGTTTGACCGATCGGTTAAAATCAGCCGGTCAAGGATTGAGTGATCGGGCAAAAAGACTAAGTTTTTCGCCTGATCCAGTAGAAAATCGACCGATTAGATGAATTTACCCGATCGGTCAAGTTTGACCGATCGGTTAAATCCAACCGATCAGGTTTAAGTCTTGAACCTGCCCTTTCGAGGAAGTAGTATAGCTCGTTCTCCTTCTTTGATCTTCGGCAGAGTTTTGAACATTGATGGAGTTTGATTCTTTCTGCTTTTCGAGTCTTTGGTTTGTATGAATGAGGTTTTGAACCAGCGGTCCGGTTCACTCGGACCGGTGGTTTGCTTGGACCGGTGGCTTGTCCGGACCGGTGGTCTGACGCTTCGTCTGGTCCCGACTGTTCGCCTGGTTTTGCGCTTGCTACGGATAGATGCCACGTGTACCTGCAAAAACACACGATTTGATATGGTAATGACATGTGTCCTCTCAATTTGTGCGCCTAATTCCCTCAGGATACTTAAGCTTCTCTGGCTGTCATTTTTGCCTCACGCTTTCAAAATTTTTCAAAGTCTAGACTCTTTTGCTCCCGATTTCTTGTTCTCTGCTCTCGCTTGATCGGTCAAATGGCTTCCTCTGGTAGTTCGAAGAAGTCGGGTGTGGTTCCCTCGAAGAGGAAGGGGAAGGAGATCGCTGAGGCTTCACCTCCTCCGAAAGGACGTTGCAAAGGCAAGGCGGTGCTTGTCGAACTTGGACAGCTGGGTAAAAGACATCAAGGAGTAGGGTTTGCTTCAGCGCCATCGAGGCCAGAGCATATCCCCAAGGCAAAATTTGTTCTGGGCCCGCTCATGTCTCTGACAGAGGAACCGGAGTATGTATACAATACCGGTGGCCAATTCACAGATGCGAAGAGAAAGAAGTGGCAGACACTGCTCGCTTGCTTCACAGAAGGGAAGGTTCGGCCTTCGCTCCCGAGTATCCAGTCTGCGTTTGGCATTGACAAGAAGACCATCTTCACCAACTTTGCCAGTAAGGAGCAGGTCATGGGAACCATCGTGACTATTGGCCAACTCAACTGTGGTCTGCGCCTTCCGTTGCCATCCTTCGCCGCGAGGTTACTGAACACCTCCGGCCTTTGCCCCGGGCAGGTCACTGGGAATGCCTGGAGGATTATCTACACTTTCTGCCGCGTAGAATCGGACTTCCAGGAGGATCTGAAGGCATGCTACTCCAGCATTCCAGAGGATGAAGTTGCCCGGATCGAGCTTGGATATTTTTTCTATCATTATCGATGGGCTTGGAGGAAGAACAGCCCGTTCTTCAACCTGACTGGCGTATCTTCACTGCGTCCACTTGCTGACACAGTCCCCTCATACAAACTATACACCGATTGGCCCATATCTGTTTTCGGTGCCTGGACTCCTCTGTCCGTACCCGAGACCCCCCGGAACGAAGTGCACGATGAAGTGAAGATGTACTGCGAGGGAGGCATCTTTGCTTAGACTTCGGAGAGGGTGGGAGCCATCGATAATTTGTTCTTAGAGTTAACTTGTGGCACTCGATCGTGGAAGCAGTTTTCGAACTGCCCGGTCAGGTACGGCAACGCTAACCTCCTCCATCGGCTACAGGCTAGATATAAAGACAATGAAGTCTTGTACTCCGACTATGAGGAGGATCCTCAGTCGGGCAAGATTATCAGGAAGGTTCGCGTCGAGAAGAAGACTTACAGTGCGAGGCGTCGACTGCCTACCGCGGAGGAGAAGCTGGTGATACAACGAGGCCCAGCGAAGAAGAAGAGGAAAACCCTCGTCAAGCAGAAGGAAGATGGGGGCCAAAAGAAAGAAGAAGATGAAGAAGAAGAAAAGGAAAAGAAAAAAGACGAGGAGGAAGAAGAAACCGAAAATGGTAGCAACGACAACGACGACAACGATGATGACGATGAGGATGGGAGTGGTGAGGATGATCTTCCTCCCACCCCCACTGGTGGAGATGGTGGAAACGGGGGTGGTGAGGAAGAAATTCCTCCCACCCCCACTGGTGGTGACCAAAGGCAGGGGGGTGGTGGGGATGATCTTCCTCCCACCCCCACTGGTGGCTTGGAAGAAGAAGATTCCCAGCCTATCCCAATCTATGAGGCGAAGGCCCGTCGTATGGAAGGGGTGATGGATGTAGAGGGCGATGGCCATAAGGTGGTCCCCGCCTATCGCTTCGAGGAGTTGAAGAAGCACCCGGTGCGTTTCAAAATCAAGTTCTCAGGGAGTGGTGGGGTTGGAAGCAACCCCACGCCCCTTGATCAAATCCCTCCAGAAGTTCCTCGTCTCGAAGGAGCGACTACGAGTGGGGGTTTGGAGGTTGAGCAACCTCCACCCCCCTCGCACTCTCTGGCTGAGGAGGTAGCTGCTATCGTGGCGGGGCTCGTCTAGCCAAGCGGGCCACAAAAGGAAGGGGGAGTCTCACCTCCTCAGGGTGCTCCCTCTCCTACTCACTTGGAGAGGGAGAGCCGTGTGGGTGATGGGGCTCCTCAACCCCAACCAGAGCCAACTCCCACCAAGGAGAAGTCGACCCCTTGGGGTAAGAGCTCCGATCGCGGGAAGGGAAAGGCTCCTCGAGTCGATGTCTCAGGTATCTGCAGTAACTTGCCTTGATTATCTTGCCTTTGAAGTTTGAAAATATTCTAACTCTTTTGAAATTCTGTTTGATTTGCAGGGACTCCTGCAGGCATGGCGACATCAACCACCCAACTCCCGTGATCCGGAAGCTCTGCAACCTTCCGGGGGCCCCGATCGAGGAAGCCTTTCATAGGCTTGAAGTGGTGGTAAGTGCACAAGCTTGAATTGTCTTTCGCATTGAATCTTTCGATATACTTCTATCACTTTTTGTTTTCTCGCAGAACTCAGCAGTTTTGAAATTCGGCACGAAGCTCTTCAAGAAGTACGGAGAGCGAGAGGCTTCATCTGAAGTTTCTCGCCTAACGGCTGAATTGGAAGCTGCCCACGAGGAAAAGGATAAGCTGAGGGAGCTTCTATCCTCCAAGAAGGAGGCCTTGAAGGCTAAGATTGAGGCCCTTCGCAAGGAGAAATGGAGAGCCAGGGGTGGAAAAATGGTTATGAAGCTCGGGGTCACAAGCTTGAAGAATTGAAGAATCGATTCTTCAGGATCGAGAACATGGGCTTCGATCGTGTGGCCCGAATAAAGGAGCTGGAGGCTCAACTTGCTGCGAAGGATGCCGCTTCAGCAGCTAAGGAGGAAACCCTCAAGAAGGAGTTGGAGCATGCGCTGACCGAGTGCAAGAGCTATAGGGAAACAACTGAGAAGGCGGCAGAAGCACTCAGGATCCACGCTGCTAGCGTCCGATCTTCCAAGGCTTCAATGGCGAGCAAAGCTCGCGGTGGATCCGAGGGAGAGAAGTCGTGCGCGCCAAGTGTGCCTAAACCCTGATGTACTTCTACCTTTTTCCTTTGCTGTACTTTGTAAACTTGTGATATGAAAAGGCTCACTCTTGTACTTGGCAATTTTTTGATAATAGAAATCTTTTTGGTGTTTGAAAGTTGGATGTCTCTTGGGTTGAATGTCTTCGAATATCATGTTCTGGATAGCATTGGAATAGATACAATCTTTTGAATGTAAGGGGTCGAATCGCAACTCGATTACCCAAACTTGTTGTAACTTTGAAAATTGAATTTGAATTCGTGTAACACTCGTATGTGAGGGGCTGAGTCGCAACTCAAGCACCCAAACCTGTTAGACGATATTGAAATTGATTGAAATTGAATATTGAAATTGAAGGTCAGTTTAACATTTGTAAGTAAGGGGTAGTGTCGCAACACAAACTCCCCAACTTGTTAAACCGACCAGTGACTTGAAGGTTGCTTTGAATGACAACCTGAAATAGTTTTAACATTTTCCAGTAAGGGGTTGAGTTGTAACTCTAACACCCAAACTTGTTAAAAGACCTGGTAACTTGAATATAGATAATTTGAAACCGCTTCAGAACTTGAATTGAAAAGCTGAACACTTGCACATTTGGACATTTGAAAGAGAACTTTATTCATCATAGAATTTACATCATGGATAGAACAATTTGAGGTGTCTAGAATTCCAAGCTCGTGGCAATCTATTTCCTTCTAGTGAGATCAATCGATTAGAGCCTTTGTCTCCCACTGATTCGACGATGTATGGACCTTCCCAGTTGGGAGCAAGTTTCCCACTGCTGTATTCCTTTGTGTTGTAAAAAACTGCTCTGAGGACCAGACTGCCAATTGGGAATTACCTTTTGTAGACTTTCTCATCGTAGGCTCGTTTGATCTTCTGCTGATACTTGGCCACACGAAGGGAGGCTTGGTCTCGTAGTTCTTCAGAGAAGTCCAGATCATTGACTCGAAGGTCTTCATTGATTCCTTCTTCAACTGCCCAGGTTTTGAGAGTATTTGATATGTTTTCTGTTGGGAGTACTGCTTCCGATCCATATGTCAGACGAAAGGGTGAGAACCCTGTTGACCTTCTCGGGGTTGTGCGATACCCCCAAAGAACTTCAGGTAGGATTTGTTCCCACAATCCTTTCTTGTCGTTGAGCTTCTTCTTGAGTATACCAAGAATAGCTTTATTGGAGGCTTCAGCTTGACCATTGCATTGAGGGTATCTTGGAGTTGAATAGAAGAGCTTGATTCCGTTGTTCAGACAGAACTCACGAAACTTGTCAGAGTCGAATTGAGCTCCATTGTCAGCAACAAGAACTTGAGGTGTACCAAACTTTGAGAAGATGTTGTGTCGAATGAACTTGATCACTTCATCATCGGTCTCCCTAAAGAGTGGCACAGCTTCGACCCATTTAGTGAAGTAATCAGTGGCCAGTAGTAGATACTTCTTCTTGCTTGGAGTTGGTGGGAAGGGACCCAAGAAATCCAACCCCCATTGATGGAAAGGCCACGGACTCGACAATTGGTGGAGCTCATCTGCAGGGAGATGGATAGCTCGAGCGTGTCGTTGGCAAGGCTCGCACCTTTGAACAACTTGCTGGGCATCCCTTGCCATTGTTGGCCAGTAGTAACCTTGTAGCTTCGTCTTGGCTTCAAGAGATCTTCCTCCCGAATGATTTCCACAAGCTCCAGAGTGGATATCAATCAGGATTGCCTTTGCTTGTTCGGGATCAAGGCACTTGAGCAACACCCCGTTGTGAGATTTGAAGTATAGGTCTTCTCCTTGCATGATAAAGCATGGGAGCTTCCTTTGAAGTCTTCGGGCTTGA
The DNA here is from genome assembly GCA_947650365.1 of Chamaelirium japonicum. Lineage (NCBI taxonomy): Eukaryota > Viridiplantae > Streptophyta > Magnoliopsida > Liliales > Melanthiaceae > Chamaelirium > Chamaelirium japonicum. The sequence goes on along the minus strand of OX393549.1, from coordinate 63,359,627 downwards.
TTGGGATCTTCTGGTATTTTGCCATGTTTGAAGAAGTCAAAAATTGACTGTCTCCAATCTTCAAGCTCGCTTGTTGCAGTAAGGTTAAACATGAACTGATCTCCACCCCCAGATCTTTTTGTAGAAGCAAGGATCTGTTGTTCGGGGGTGGTCTTGGGCACTTCTTGATAATCGATCTGCATTTACCTTCCTCCGAGTGAGTCTCCAAGAACTGAGGCAGCATTTGCTAAGGCATCTGCTTCTCGGTTCTCTGCCCTTGGGATTTGAATGAATTCAGCATTAGTAAAACGTTGTTGAAGACGTCGTACTAAGGCCAAATAGAGTTGCATTCTTTCTTCTCGAGCTGTATACTCTCTATTGATTTGCCTTATGATCAACTGGGAGTTGCTGTAGACGATGATTCGATCTACCCCCAGGAATTCCGCCATTTCGAGTCCGGAAATGAGTGCTTCGTATTCGGCTTCGTTGTTGGTGGCATTGAACCCGAGGAGAGTGGCCTTCTGGAGATGATCAAGTTCGAGGGATATCAAGACTATCCCAGTTCCCGAACCGATCGCACTTGAAGCTCCATCAGTGTAAAGCTTCCATGGAGGAGTTGTGGTGATTGCTTCGAGGCTTGGATCGATTTTCGTTGCAAGAGTGAACAAAGGATCAGTTTCATCTTCTAGGCGCATATCGACGTCTACATCCCAAGAGATGGGGTCTTCAACTGGAAAGTCAGCTAGAAAATCAGCAATGGCTTGACCTTTGATAGAAGTGCGAGATTCGAATTGAACTCCCAGAGAGCTCATTTCGATCACCCATTTTGTCATACGACCAGCTCGACCAGCTTTGTCAACAATATCTTTGAGTGGGTGTTCTGAAATGACAGTGATCTGATGAGAGATGAAGTAGGGTTGAAGGCGACGTGATGCAGTGAGCAAGGCCAGGATGACCTTCTCAGTTTTTGAGTAACAAGTCTCAGCCGGAAGAAGAGTATGGCTGATGTAGTAGACTGGGTGCTCTATGCCTTCTCTTCTACTGACTAGGACCGCACTGATTGCTTGATCGGTTACGGCGAGATAGAGCCACAAGTCTTCTTTGTGAAGAGGAGCCGTCAGGATAGGAGTTTGCACCAGATATTTCTTGATGCTCTGAAAAGCTTCTTCGCAAGTTGAACTCCACCCTGAAGTATCCGCCTTTTGCAGTTTGTCGAAGAGAGGCTTACATTTGTCGGAAGACTTTGAGATGAATCTATTGAGGGCAGCAAGTCTTCCAGTGAGACGTTGTACTTCCTTTCGATTGGTAGGTGATGGCATGTCGAGGATGGCTCGAATTTGGTCGGGATTAGCTTCAATGCCCCTCCTGGTCACAAGATGACCCAGGAATTTGCCCGATTGAACTCCGAAAGCACACTTGGCTGGATTAAGCTTCATGCGATACTTTCGAAGGACTTGAAAGGTTTTAGAATCCTATGAGATCCAATGAGATATGTGATATGAGATATATGAGATAACTTTGAGAAACCTATCTAGAGGTTTTAGAATTTGATGAAAATTGATGGGCATGCTTTCTATGGCAAGTTGATCATCCTCACAAAAAATCATCAAATTCTGAAACCTCTAAGGGCATCAAATATTAGAAGATTTATCGACCGTCCATTAAAACCAATAATTTGAATTGTGTATTTGATGCCTATAGAGGTTTTAGAATTTGATGATTTTTTGTGAGGATGATCAACTTGCCATAGAGAGCATGCTTACCAATTTTCATCAAATTCTAAAACCTTTAGACAGTTTTCTTAAAGTTATCTCATAGAAGAGTTATCTCACTGGATCGTTATCATATATATATATATATATATATATATATATATATATATATATATATATATATAATATTTCAGGGTTTTGTGGGGGGACAAACATTTAATTGAGTCGAGAGACAAATCGTACGAGACAAACACAGCCGTTCATTGCTGTTAGGGTGAGTGTCATTCACTTGGAAGAGATAATTAACAGCTGTGATTGATCCAATCAGTCCTTCAAAAATGGTAGGTGATCTGTGTCCGTCCGGGCTAGATTAAATGGATAGTGGGTTAAAAATGGAAGCTGATGATACCGTCTGAATCTGTCAAGGGTTAAAAATGGAAGGTGATCAATACACCGTTCTCTCTCTCTCTCTCTCTCTCTCTCTCTCTCTCTCTCTCTCTCTCTCTCTCTCTCTCTCTCTCCCCTTCTAAGCCCCCTCCCCTACCCCCTCTGCCAACCCCCCTTCACCGCTCCTTCTCTCTCTCTCCCTCCCTGTCAGTGAAGCCCCCCACCCACGAGAACTCTCTTTCTCTCTCTCTCCCTCTCTCTCTCTCTCTCTCTCTCTCTCTCTTTCTCTCTCTCTCTCTCTCTCTCCTTCTACGACCCTCGGACCCCTACCCTCGTCGGTTGCCTCCACGCTGCCTTCGAGGAGTCCGACGGTCACCTCCCTTCCAGACTCTCTCTCCCACACTACAGATCTCTCTCCCTCTCCTAGATCTGGACTTCGCCGGAGGAAATCTGGTGTTGTTGCCAACGAAACTCGAGGTCGGGCCTGGCCGCAGTTGCTGGAGGAGCTCGCTGCCGGACACCGGTCCCCCTGCGAATACCGCCCCTTTACCCTAGATCTGATTCCTCACTCTCTTCCTTTCTCGATCTCTTTTTCTCTCTCTCTCTCTCTCTCTCACACTCTCTTTGATTTAGGGTTACTTTTTTTTCTCTGTTTCAGATTGAGGAGGCCGAGGTCGAAGTCATCAAAGAATCAGCCCCCCCCCACCCACGAGATCTCTCTTTCTCACTCCGATTTTCTCTCTCTCTCTCTCTCTCTCTCTCTCTCTCTCTCTCTCTCTCTCTCTTTCTCTCTCCTTCTACGACCCTCGGACCCCTGCCCTCATCGGTTGCCTCCGTGCCGCCTTCGAGGAGTCCGACACCTTTCGGATTCTTTCTCTCACACTGCAAATCTCTCCCTCTCCCAGATCTGGACCTTGCCGGAGGAGCTCTGGTGGTGTTGCCAGTGAAACTCGAGGTCGGGCCTAGCCGCGGTTGCTGGAGGAGCTCGTCGCCGGGCGCCGGTCCCCCTGTGAACGCCGCCCCCTTACCTCAGATCTAATTCCTCTCTCTCTCTCTCTCTCTCTCTTTCTCTCTCTCTCTCTCTCTCTCTCTCTCTATATATATATATATATATATATATATATATATATATATATATATATATATATATATATATATGATTTAGGGTTACTTTTTTTTCTCTCTGTTTCAGATTGAGGGGGCAGAGGTCGAAGTCGTCGAAGAATCATCAAGTTGTCTTCCCATCCCTCAACCCCCACAGGTTGTACATCATCCCCCCCCCCCCCCCCCCGCTCTCTATCTCTCTCACGGTTTTCTTTCCTTATGCTTTTCTTTTATGTGTGATTTTTTTCCCTATTTCTTACTCTGTTTTAGGGCTGATTTTTTTTTTCTTTGTTTCAGATTGTGGAGGCCGAGGCCGAAGTCATCGAATAATCAGCTTCCACAGGTTGTCTTCCCGTCCCTTAGCCCCTATAGGTTGTCTTCCCATCCCTCAGCTCCCACAGATTGTCTCCCCCCCCCTCTCTCATGCTTTTCTTTGCTTTAATTTTCTTTTATGTGAGATTTTTTTCCTATTTCTTACTCTATTTCAAGGTTTTTTTTCTTTGTTTAAGACTGAGGAGGCCGAGGTTGAAGTCATCAAAGAATCAGCCCCCATAGGTAATCCCCCCCCCTCAACCCCCATAGGTTGTCTTACGAAAACACATTTATAATGGTTTTAAAAATCAGTGCATGTAGTTAGGGTCGAGTGCTATTAGTTTTCTATTTTTTTGTATATTTTGTTTACTGTCTTCAAAACCAATCCTATAGATCTATGGTTATTGAGAAGTTTTGTTTAACCTTGGGGTTCACTTCAGGGTTGATTTGCAACCTCTCTCTCATCTTAGAATGGTCTCTCTACTCATTGATAGAGGGGTTAATCAGTTTATGTAGTTGGGGTCAGTGCATGTAGGGGGGTTTTTTTTTGCTTTTCCAAGTTTATTCTTTGTTTTGATTGTTCATCAGATTTTTTTCATCTTGGGGTTTTTGTTTTTTTATGGCACGAGAGTGTTTGGGGTTTTTTTTGTTCGATTTTTTTTTTGGTTAAGCCTCACACAAAACATTTTCAATTTTTTTTTACCGAGTGTTGGTTTTTGTTGTGTTTGATTATTTGTGCTTGTTAAGCCTCGCACAATTATTTTCATTGTTCATCTGATTTTTTTTCCAACCTTGGTTTTGTTTTTTGTTTTTGGTTTTTTTCCCCCCAATTTTTTCTCTTCAAATGTCAAGAACAACTCAATTTTTTTTTCTACGGTGGAGCCAAACGGTTCCCCTCCCCCCTTCTTCTCCGACGGAAGGACAACAAGAGGAAGGGGTTGATGATATTGGCTCCTCTCTCTCTCTCTCGCTCTCTCTCTCTCTCTCTCTCTCTCTCTCTCTCTCTCTTTCTCTCTCTCTCTTTCTCTCTCTCTCCCTCCCTCCCTCTCTCCTAAACATGTTTTTTTTTCTTTTGTTCTACTGTAAGTGGCCATGTAGTTTATTTTGTTCCAAATTGCTCCCTAAAGTTTGAAATGTTAGCACAATACCCCCCTTTGGTCAACTACTTGATTTCCTCATTTGGTCAACTACTTGATTTCCCAAAGTTTTGAAATTACACTTTGCCCCCCTGAAGTTTTCCTCAAAAAACTTAACCCCCATGTAGTTTTGCTCAAATTACACTTAACCCCATGAAATTTTGACACCCTCGCGAATGTGGGCGCCCCTGCGAAAAGATTTGGCTGTAAGAGCTGGAGATCTCTCCCTCCC